>JAMKPZ010002485.1:0-43342 GCA_024699675.1 Amphibolis antarctica
CTTTATTATTTTCTTTTCTTTGGAGAGAGAAAACGAATAAAATAAAAAAAGTCAGATTCGAAGTCCTACAAAATCGATCTTTCTCAAAAAATAACGAAGAAAATAAAATAAAAAGAGGATGACACGGTGACGGTCTGACCGGTATCATTAATTTTCACGGGTTACTACATCTTTAAATTCATATTTTGATTATTAATTTAAATATAAATATGAAAAAAATTATATCTAAAAAATAAAATTTATCGCTAATAAGAATTAGTTATTTCGTAGTACAGAATTTTCCAAAAAATAATATTTATATATCTCGTGAACTCTCCCATTTCTTCGTGTTCCGTCGTATTTTCAGAAAAATGTCACAAATCTAAAACTATTCAAAAAGAAATATCTTATGAAAATGTTACGGAAGTAAAAGAACTCTCAATTTTCTGTACGGGATATTTTATTTTTCCACGAGCTTTATTGCAGACCCTGTTTTTTTTGACTTGCAGAAATGTTTAGTTTGTGTTTTGCGTTGAATTATAGTTAGTTTTTGCTTAATTTAATTATCTTTTCTTCTGAAAAATGATAAGTAAAAATTTATGTAAAATTAAAATTAAAGTTTGAACAATAATTTTTAAAATAAGTCTAAAAATGATTATAAGTTAAAGTTTCGTGGACTTGAATTAATATGTATATTTTTTTCAAGTTTGAGTTTAACCTAGAGCCGAAAATTCGAACGCATGAAAATAGCGAGTTTGGGTTAGATCTATTGAATGAGACTTTTAAAAAAGCATGATCCGTACTTTAAAAATCGATATAATGGTAAACAGATATAAAAATAAGTGCATCCGCTTAATTCTAATAATCGATGTATATACTAAAAATAGCGTAGGTTCAACGTCATCCCGTCGCGTGGGAATCAAATGGCAGTCACCGAAGACCCAAAGGTTTTTTTTTTTTTTTTGAATTACAAACATAATCGGAGTAAATACAAAATATGTCAGTGATGTCACATTTATTTATGTGTGTAGTAGATTTTATTATCGCATATCTATAAATACATAATAAAATAAGTATTAGTCTTTGATTTAGACGTCTTGGAATTTACTAATTTTTGTTACTTTCGGCCATTAACTTTTAAGTAAAAATAGTCACCTATTAAGTTAAAATTTCAATACAATATAGAGTATAATATAGATGACTGCTTTCATAAATAGATTTTAATTTTAGTAATGAAACACTTTAAAAATCCGGTGCCACGGGGAAATTTCAGGTTAAACTAGCTAACATCAGTTGTTAAATGGTGTCGTTAGTTAACATGTAACACCGATATGAAGCAAACATTATTAACATAATAGATAAATGTAAAACTCAAGAACATTTTGCACATTAACTCTTAATTAATAAATTCCTTTTACGTAATATATAAACTTTAATTCAGTAAATCATCATTTTTATCATATACGTGTGTATGTGTGTAATTTGCACGTGAAGAAGTATGAGAATATATTACAAATAAAGTTCTATGGGTGACTCAAGACAACGATATTGCTGTTAAGCTCACTGACAAAATGCAGGATTTTGAAAACGTTGAAGCCGAGCTATAGTTGGGGCTTCAACCGAAAATGGCGGATATGATTGTGCGAGTAAACCATTTTGGAAGGAAAAAACCCGATGCTCCTTCCACATGCCGCAGGTCCTCATTGTTGACCCCTTTAGTGACAACAATAAAAATACAACAAAGTATTTTCCAGCTTGTATTCCTGCAATAAACAATGGCTGGTGACTACCATCAACAATCTTTAATGTCCATTAGTTCACGTCTAAATTTTTGCCAGGAGGGATGTTTGTGATTCTTGTTGTTTCAGACTCTGCGCAACATGCGCAATGACGCCAGCCCCGGCATTGTTAAGCCATTCACTTTTAACCTATCATGGGAACTTCAGTTCAGTAAAAGGGAAGTTGCATGGAAGTCACTTTTTGGTTATTCACTGTGGCATACATGGATATTGTTATGAGCAAAGAAGGGCCATGGTGCTGAATGAAAGCTGACGTCAACTTTCTTCCATCCCAGCCTTTGCAAGCCACGTATCATTTCCTCTGTGATCAAATGAATGTAATCAAACTATAAAGAGAAACTGCTAAAAAGAATGACCAGAAAAAATTACTTGCCTTCTATACTATCATGGTACTCTTTAGCGTTTTCCTGGTTAGGCTGGTTTGGTGCAGCCTTAGTGGTTTCCTTTGCTTTTGGAGGAAAGTGAGGAGTTTCTGACGATATCGATGGGCAGTATTCCACATCTACAACATGCTTGTAACCTTCTAATGATCTCCGGGGAGGCTGTTGATTGATTATAGATAATATCAGTTGAGTGAGAAGGTTTTGGAAAAAGAAGAGAGGGAAATATATATACATAGGTAAATGAATCTTGGTAGGATCCGGATAACAGTAACACACTACATAACATAATACTCAGCAATATCCAGATAAAGTATTTGAATATACATTTAAGTAGAAGAATCTATAGATTGCAATGATGTCATCAAGTTTAGCATGATCTCCAATTATTTAAAACCTAGCACAAGTTAAAAATTTGAAACAATGTTTCCACTCAGAATATAAATGCCAAAGAAATAATCTCAAAAAAAAAGCAAAGAAAAAGAAAAAAGGAAACAATCTCAACTATGCAGATTGACAGTTGACTACTCTTGTGCAACTATTACATATAGAATGTACATGTCGTAATGCTATCTACAAGTGGCACATTATGGTCACACGGATACAGATTTCAGATATTAGCCTATTACTTCTGCACTGTCATTGAACTAACACAAGATTCCAAAGAGGAAAAAAATATACATATCTAAGACAACAACTTCAGCTTATTATTAGGTCAACTGGGAGAGAATATCACCTGTGTTCTTGTGTTAAATACAAATTAAGAAAATACTAGAATCTCTTTTGTGTGTTTAACTGAACCACCCGGTAAAAAGAAGCGTAGACATCATATTCTGCCAAGGAATAACATATAACAAGGAAAACAACCAAAGCAATGATAAAACCCCTATAGCTAGCCTTTGATTAGGTGATGATACAGATACACACTTCTGAAGGGGAAGGACATACGGTAAAAAAATGCATCAACACGATCAATTTAGCTTCAATGCATCACATATGCCAAAAAAGTAAAGGAAATATTTTGTGTTTTTAGGAAGCATGGGCAAGTACGAAGATTAAAAAATGATACATGCATGAGCAATAGATGGCACTATAAGACAGAGTATAATAATTTTTTGCATAATTTCTGGATTTGTGATCCCACATATCGGAAAAGCACATGTCATGATTGTGATGTTATTAAGCATACAACATATTACCTTAACAAGCTCAGTTTCTCTTCTTATTGATGATGTGCGCCAACCAACCATATCTGGATGTTATTAAGGGATTTCTATAAGAAATTAAGAGTTTTCCACTTTATGAAATCATGTTGAGCAAGACCAAAAAGGAAGGATACGATCAAATGATACATTAGCATAAAGAATGCGGCATCTAAATGAACCAAGTGCAGACCTGCAAGAGAAGAAAACAGATAAAATTAAAATTTTAAAGTAATTATCATAATTTTCTAGTATTAACTCGAGTTTGAAAGCTCACATAAATTTCTGTTCTTCACAATCATATGTCATTCTTAGAAGAAGAGGTGATCTTCCAGGTTTACCATCTGCAAGAAACAGTTGGTGACCAGTTCGGCCAACAATAAATGGAGCAATAGGTGGAGCAATTTTTTCCAGTAATGGAACTCCAAATAGAAAAGGAAGCTGATGAAGCACACAATAAAAGAACATATAAGAAAGACAAAAAGAAACAGAACACAGTTCAAATGCTCACAAATGATAAAAATGCCAGCCATGTTGTGCTCTGAGAAAATAGAACATGGAAATTTTTTGATTATTCTGGCTACAAAATCTCTTATAGTATCAACCAACTACATGTCACATCAGCATTCCAAGTTTAAAAAAATGTAGCACAAAATATGGCAAGAACAATACTAAACTGACATAAAATTGTTAGTTTTTTAGACGCCTGATTGCTTAATGATGTTAGCCCAGTTCTCCTGATATCAGAATATTTTCCCTTTTCACATCTTCCATATTGCATTTAAATCATCTACATGACACATTATTACCCCTGTCCATGAAACCTACGCACAGAATAAATTTTAAAGGAGAGCAAGGGGAAACTGACAATTTCTTCTTTACTGCAAATACAATAGTTCAAACTATCAAATCATCTCATAGAGAAAAAAGATACAAAACTGGAAGGCATACAAAGCCCAACTGGTACAGCAAGAAAACATCCAACAATAAAAGGCATAAAAGAAATGTTTAGAACACGCTCCTGCAAACCTGGTTTTTTCCTCTCACCCCCAGATGTGGAGTGGCCAAGCTAATAAAATTGATAGGTTCTAATCCAACAATATTTCCAAATTTAGAATCTGCATTTGCATTTTGAGAACCAGAAGGATCATCTTGTGAACAACCATCCAAAGTAGTTGAACGATAGAGCACACCAATAGCATATCTTGCAAACAGCCCACCCAGAGAATGAGCTAAGAATGAAATCTTTTTCAAGCTTTCCAGCTTCTGAGATACTTGAATTACCTGCTTGGGAAAGTATCCTACATGTTTCTAACTATAATTACGGATGATGAACAAAACGAAATGCTGTACCAGAAAATGGGAAGGAAGAAAGATACATACCTCATTGGCTAGTCTCTTCCCAGCTCCATCAATTCCATCGAATGTTTTCCTGTAAGTATTTGATGAACTCACTGCAAAAATGTATACCCTATATTAATTGCCAACTCCCAAAAAATGTAAAGTATGCTTAATTATTTTCAAATGCCAGAGGAAAGGGATGACTTCTCATTATACTCTTACAATTTAGCATGAACCAAAAAAATGCACTAAAAAAGGTATTAGAAGATAAAAATAAAATTGAAGCCATTACTGTTGCTCACCATAAATGAAGAAATTACTGCCGAGCTGCCTTTTCAGTTCAGCCTCAGCATAAGTCCAATCATTGGGGCTGCAGTACATGTCGCCCTCAAAGTTACACCAACAAATATTGGAACTTAAGTGCCAATCCACAAAATGTATATGCTTCAATTATAATTACAGTGACGATGTGATAGAGTTGGAACAGGATGAACAACAACTACAAGAGCCAGAAGGGACAAATTACAAAAGAAAGTACAGATTTACCTAGCCAAGATGCCATGGACAAGGACAACGAGATGATCTGGTCCCTTATCAGATTTTATGGTGCCTTTAGGCATATTAACATTTTTGTGAGTACCACCCATTGCATTAAGCTTATAACTTGTGTTGCTCCCAATCAAATCTGCAACTTAACAACCAACATCAATCAGGGAAGCCAACACAAACTGTGGTATCAAACTGGTTCTAACAAAATTATCTTGCATTATGAAGAAATCATTTACAAATGATGATAAAACTATGATGATGAACAACTAACAGTGGGAGGACTGATATACCTTTTCAAGCAATGAAGTTAAAAGTTTATCATTGCCCTACGATTTCTACAAGTAGACTAAGTATCCATCAACATAAACATTTATAGCGTCAAAAGCTACAAATAAGTCTATCAACAAAATTATGAAAAAACATACAAAAATTGCGTGAAAAAGAGATGAACGTCGAACGGATTGTCTAATGATCCTTCCACACATTTCCAAAAAGTTGCATTGAGACCTCTTTCAAGTTGAGAAGACTAGATTTCGATGATCTTGTACGAATATAATAAAATGCCTATAATAGATAGAGTAAAGGAACATCATCAAGATCAAATTGTATGCAAGTGTAACTGTGAAAGACTGCAAGGACAAAGATAACTTGTATAGATGATGAGTCTGCATTCCGTAGATTCACAAAAGAATCCAGAATCCGTTACTCCACTTCGCTGCTATGCAATGGTTCAGTCATTCAAGGTCCATAAGAAAATTAAGAAATAAGAACTCACATAGGTAGAATTACCAGATAACAAATAATCTTCAATAGGGTTACTGAATTCACAAAAACGACTAATGCTTACGTTCGTGGTCGTATTGGGAGCCAAATTATCGGATAGGAAGAAAATAAGAAAATCACCGAACGAACCCGACGACGCCTTCCGGGGGTGAGACGAAAACGACGTCGGAGGAGACGAGGAAGACCGGGCGGAACCCGCATGCTTTTTCGCCGGGTCGCCGAGACCAGAGGACCGGCGGTGTTTATGGCCAGAATACGGCCTCAAATGGAAAGGTGCCACAGCAGCACACGCCATCGCCGTCGGGTCCGCCAATCAGATCATCACAAGGTGCAGACGACCGAGAACGAAAGATTACCCGCCTTCTCCGGATCGGCCACCAAGCTTTTCTGCTTTTGCAATGGTCGGAACCTTTCTTTTTTTTTACGATGGTATTACGGCGCCACCGATTTATAATAATTTATAATTAAATTATTATAAATTATTAAAAATTCGGAAAACTTCTTTTGATTTTCGTAGACAAAGACTGAAAGACAGTAATTTTTGCTTAATTTAAACTTGTTTGATACATCGAAGGTAAATTATATTGTATTATTATTTGTCTAGGGTTAAACACAATTAGACAACACTTGTTTTGGCCAGTTGAAATTTCAATCAATTCTTTAAAATATTTGGTAATGTTGATTTGTATTGATAAGTAACTAATGTATGTTTATCAAACTGTCGATCTTTTTGCTTTCAAAGGTTCATCTGTATACGTAGAATTAGATGTAAACGAATGGTTAAGAATTCATTTATCGAATTGAATTAGATAAAATTGAATTCAGTATAAAAGTATTTATATATAAAATTAAATAAAATTTAAAATTTTAATATTTATACATACGATGAAATTAAATAGAATTAAATTTACTTTTATTAAAAATATTTAAAAAATCAATATATTTTAAATTTTAACTATTCGTAAAATAGATTTTTTTAAGAGATATAAGAGTTACGGAATATCCCACGGAAGGCAAGGTAAAGGAATTTCACTTAATTCACAAAAAAGAAATTAAAATTGAATTTGAAACCTCTATTTTAAATGAATTTCATCCAATTTCAAGAAAATATAGAATTTTATTAGAAAAAATTCACACAAATGTCTAAATCGGATAAAATTGAATTCTAATTCGTCGGCACAAATCCCTCCTAAAAATAAGATTAATGAGTAAAAAATTTTCATTTAAAATCACTTTCCTAAATCCTAAATCCTTAACCTTTAGTCAATATTTTCATAAATTTCAAGTTAAAGGAGATTTATGTTCCTTGCAATCTTTCGCAAAATGAAAATCTAAAAAAAAAAGTGGATTTGTGCCTCAATGAAAAGAAAATTCTAAAACATTTTTTATTATTGAAATGTTAAAAATTTAAAGATAAAAAATTTTATAAGATTATTTGTGTATCTTAAAAAAAAAATTTATATTTAATTTTTAAAATTAAAAATATTTTAAAATTTTAATAATAATAAAAAAATTCTACCCTCTCGATAAGTCGATGAACTCCCTGAAGCATCTCCCGTCGCCGTCACATCACCTACCCCAAACTCCATCAAACTCACGTTACTCACCCAACGCTCTTTCCATGTTCCCCTCCTCACTTTCCCCCCCCCCCCCCCCCATCGCCTTCATCCTCCTCTCACGATCACTCTTCTCCTGTTCCCCTTTCTTCCTTATCACCTCCATTCTCTTCTCTTATTCTCTTCTATTCCTAATTTCCCTCTTCCTTGTCGTTTTCGTCATTTTCATGCTTGTCCTTAACCTCTTTTCTTATTAACGTCACGTCACCATCGTCTCCTCTTCTCTCGTTGTCTCCTTTTTTTTCTTTCTGATTTTATCAGAATCTCATTTGTAAAATCGAAAATAAATAAAAAAATTAAGTCTATAATATTAATATTGAAGAATATTAAATAAAAATAAATTAATAACGAATATTAAAATATATTAAATATTTAGAAATTTACTAAAATTTTCGTAACATACACAGATATTCTAAAAAAATTTCTTTTCCTGCATTTCAATTTCTTTTATGTTATTCCTTTTCTAAATTTCTTTTTCTTGATTTTCAAACAACAACAAAACTACAACGAAAAATAGAAAGTCTCCCGAGAATATGTTAGTGTTAATATTTATTATCAAACATATTATTTGCCTGTAAACTTAATTTTATATATCATCAATAAATGGACGTACTTATTGCTTATATAAGGTAAAAATTTCCTTACATTCATTTTTAGATGGATACGTA
Source organism: Amphibolis antarctica (assembly GCA_024699675.1). Taxonomy (NCBI): domain Eukaryota; kingdom Viridiplantae; phylum Streptophyta; class Magnoliopsida; order Alismatales; family Cymodoceaceae; genus Amphibolis; species Amphibolis antarctica. The sequence continues at coordinate 8,318 of JAMKPZ010002485.1, forward strand.
CCATTGACATATATGGACAATACGTGCAGATTGAAACATAATCAACTTTTGAAAAAAATACGTGCATATCATTAATTCATCCTCAAATTTTAATATAATTATGATATTATATTAACGTATTTGATTTTTTTTAATCATAATTCACCCATATAGTTAAGGAGCATAGGCTCGGCAAAAAGGATGGATACAAAAACACAGAGGACCAAGTCGAAACCTTACCAAACCGGAAAATACAACAAAACAAAATTGAAGAAAACCGAAAAAAACCAACTTGAGCAAAATCATTCATCAAAATAAAAGGAAATTTTTCATTTATCCGTGATAGCACAAAGTTGAACTTGAACTGCTAGAGGAATATCAGATAAGGAGGAGAAGCTACTGGAGTATTAACACACATGGTTAAGATGATTTAATATCTTCAAATATTTTTAAGATTACATAGGGTACGTTTATTTACACTCTTTCTTAATTTCTAAAGTAAATTAAAGTAATTTCTAAAATAATGTAAATAAATACATCTATTCGTGGTATTATAGTCACTCTAATCGATATTATTTATATTAATTAACATGAGAAAGATTAGAAGACGACCAAGAAGGCTAACTTAGTCGACGAATTTATTATACACCCGTTAAAATCTCGTCCTTACGAGATTTTTCGCATTTTTCTTCTTGCGTGTGTCTGTACGTATATACGCACACACTTCATCAACCCCGTTCTAATTTTTTTTTTACATTTTTTTGCAGGTTAAGCGATAATAAAATTAGAAGACTTCAAGTTCAGGAGGTATCACGTCAAAATAAAAAATAATAAAAAATAAAAGACCCAAGACTTTACATAACAAAGAAACAATAGCAAAACAAGATATATAAGACGAAATTGTCGGTCAGATGGATACGTCAATTTCTGCGCTTGCCATCCAGCGGCTGAACGAGGGCCCGATCAGATCAATCAAGATTCCAATTAGATTAGGCAGTTGTTCTCGATAAGACTCTTTTTTTTCCCCAGATTTTCGTAAAAATCAAGATAAGCAAGTAATAAACGATGGTAATTAAATTAAGCTCTTTGTTAATTAAACCAGCACACCAAATTGAATACCATTCATTACATGATAGATTACCGTAAAACAGCAAAGGAAGGAAATATTACGGACCGGACAATATGTATATATATTTACAAACTTATAACGATATATAGGTTATATAATTAATTATGCATGCACCAGAAGGAAAAGTGGGGGGAAGTTAATTAAATCGGCACAAGATGCCTTAGCTCGGCATCGATCGTTGAACGTTGGCTGCAGCTTGTCGATCACATGATGGCGCAAGCCTGCGGGTTGTCGTCGCTGAACACGAACCGTGCGCCGTCGTCGACGACGACGTCGGAGTACCCACCAGCACCACCACCATACAATCCCGGCTGCTTCTGGTAATCGTACCCACAGGCGTAAACATGGCGAGCCACGTCGTCGTACCCATGTTCGTAGTAGTTGTAGGACGAAGTCGGGGCCGGCCCAAGCGCCGGATGCAGCCGCCAGTACGGTGCGTAGTTGCCGGTGACAGGCTGCGCGGGGGCGGTCTGGTTGTAGAAGTACATGTGGCCGGGTCCGTAGGGCCACAGTACCGCCCTCCTCCCCGTCTTCCTCACCGACTGGAGCACCTTCTTCTGGTCCGCCCACCCCGTTACCGTCACCTTCTGACTCGCCATGTCCACGTCCACCTCGTCCACGCCCTTCAACTTCTTCAGAGCCTTCCTTATCTTCGTCTCGCAGCCGGAGCAGTCCATGTGCACACACAACTCCACTACCTGAAACGCAAACGTAATTGAATACATATAAGAACACTTGTGTACTGTACTACATAATTGATACCACTCGCTAGCACTGCTAGCTGCTGCTGCGCGCTCATAAATCCTCACCGTCATGATTCGTCGCTAATTAAGAATGACGCTTGCTTCTTGCTTGTCGTAGCTAAAGGCTTCCGGCTTCGGTTGCAGAGTTAGGGTGGCCGTGGACGTCTATTTATAAATGGTGAAGAAAGCGTCATCCAATAACTTGTTAATTAACAAGATTAGGGTGGGAATTTCTTTAAAAAAAAAACTTTTAAATTAATTAACAGATACCTGCTTTTTCACCATTGAAGTCTTGTTCTCGTGCTCTTGTATTCTTTTTTTGAGCTTTAACATCTTGAATTTGAATTTTCAAAAAAAAATTACTTAGGCATCATTCATTTCTCTTCACTTTTAATTTTCAAAAATATTCTTATTTTTATAATAATATTTATATTTTTTAATTTACTTTTTTCATTATCAAAATCATTTTTACTCTGTCAACTTAAAATCGTTTACCTAAAATCACTTTTACCTACTTCCAGAGTGAATAAGTGAAGTTGATGAATTTACAATTACACTTTTTTAATATAATCTTAACATATTTGTAAAAAAATAGATATCAATTACCTTTTTGAAATTATTATTTTAAGATAATTTTACTAAAATTTTAAACTTGAAATGATAACTTTTAAAGAAAGATTTATCAACCACTAAAATATTATTTTAATAGTATTAACAGAGATACCAACCTTATCAGCGTCAAAAGAAAAAAAATCTTCTTTTTCTTTACGATACCTTTGAGAAAGCTAGAAAATATTAGATTCAAATCTATCGTTACGAAAATGAAAATGATAAAGGCTGACAGGGACGGCGATACGTACGTGTTTGGTTACCACAGGCACAGATGCACCGACCGGCTTGCCAGTGGGGTCTCGGTTGTACGCGACGACGATGACCGATCACCGGGGACTACGTATGGGAGGGCGGCGTCGGAGGCTGACGCTTACGTTGTGTGAGCGGCGCTTACGGAAGCGCGTGGGTTTGGACGGTCTCGATTTGTCCGGCGGCGGGGCGATGGAAGGCTGTGATCGATTGCCAGGGCGGGAATCTCTCCGAGTGCAGCATGTACATGAAAGTTTGGCTGGACGTCCATTTCTGGGTTTTTTCCTCGACAATTTCCACTACACTTTTTTTCTTAAAAAAAGTAACGATAACCCTTTGGAATAGAATAGTTAACTAATTATAATAATATTTAAAGAGATGTCTACGGTCTACCACATATTAATTTTATAACTATTCAAAAAATAATGAAAATTAAACATGATGCGGTTAAATTGAATATCTATAGAATCAATTTTTTATTGGTGTTACTAGAAGATATTAAATAATTTCATATAAAAAATATTTGAAAATACAAAATATTACCATTTATCAAAAAAAACGTTTTTTAAATGATAGTAAAACAGTACCAGCTCGAGATGACAATTAATGTTTACAACCGGAGGAGACCTTTGAAATTTTGTTGGAGGTGTATATTATTTTATTTTTTTAATTTAATCATACAATAAGCTGACCTAAGGTACAATCTATCGTGTTAAAAGTGCAATTTAATATATGTAAGTTATATTCTTCAAGTTATTTTGATTATAAAATCAATCCTTAGAATTGGTACATACACACAGTTAACTACTTAGTTTTTCATGTACTTATAAAAGAAAAACAAGACACCTCAAAAGAAATTCTGTAGAGGTGATGGATTGAGAATGTGTGATCTCAACAAATTTTAATTAGAATGTGATCACAATAATTAACTTTTTTTCTAGCAGCTAGATTGATTAATTATAAGCATTCGATTATGAAAGTGTATTTCCATCTCGACGTATAATCCATTGTATTGAAAAATTGAATCGATTAGAAACGTAATCAGAGTGCCGATCAGCAGTAATCAAAATTAATTGTACATGTAGATCCAACACCCACATGTTGTAAATTTGAAGACTTACTCCGCAGCTTTAGGAATCAACTGTACGTTATCTGGATGGTTCTAAATTAAAGTTTGATCTTTATCCTATAATTAAGCATCCCATGGAAGGATGATTATTCTTCGTTCATTGCATTTAAGATTGGAATCAAATAGAATCGTAGTTGGCACTCAAAACAGTGACATTTGACAATTAATCTATAGAATTGTCCCTTCCAAAATACGTAAAATCCCACAACCACATGTTCGGAAGACTCACACCATTTTATGAGTCAAGTGTCAACTTTTATCCGGACGACCTAAGATACGTTTGATCCTTATCCCAATTAAGTCTGATTCATTATATTCAATTAATTTTGAATCAAATAGAATTGTAGTCGATACTCAACCGTGACATTTAACTGTAAATCCGTGAAAATTTTCTATTCCAAATTTAACTGAAGGCTGATGGTGCGTTTGAGAAGACGAGCTTCATTTAGTTTTAGGAGTTGGATAAAAATAATTCATATAAACTTCATTTTCTAACAAAACCTTAATTAATTAAACTACATTTATATACAGCTCTACTTCTAACTTCAACTTCAATATTGTAGTTGAAGTTGTTAATAGTTAGGGTTAGAATTTCATTTATAAGTTTAATGATGTAATTCTACTTTTCCAATTTCTTAACTTCTTTAAAAATTTACGTTGCAGGTCGTAATTAACTAATGTAATGATTATCTAAATAACATGATTAGATAATTAAATCATTGTAAAATTACGTTTGAATTTAACGAACCAATTATTTTGTCCATTTCACTTAATCTCTAAAAATAATTACATTACGATATAATTAAGAAAATAAAATAATTTTGCAACTTCAAATAAATTCATTTTTAATGGTCGTACTAAATAATTAAATTTAATTTACCGTAGAAGTACAATTTGACAATGCTGTTGACAGTGGTCAACATTGATGTTGCGATGTAAACAATGTATGCTATAATATAGTTCGTTAACTTCAACTATCTATACTTGTCAATCAACAAACTAGGCCATTGCTATAATATAGTTCGTTAACTTAACTTTAACTCTAACTATCTGTACTTGTCTGCCAATCAACAAACTAGGCCGTTGCTATAATTTTGCAATATATTTTTTTGCCACTCACGTATACGTAGAATGTCAAATAAGACACACAAATAGATGAATTAAATTAAATCAAATATTACTAACAATTGCACAATAAGTAGGAGTTACCATGCGTAGTATATCAAAATAACGTTTCGTCCAAAACTAATTATTGTCAACTTTGAAAATTATAAAAAATTAAAATTAAAGTTAATTTCGTAAACGAAGTTAAATTTAGGTAATAATTAAAGTGGTAAAAATTTATATATTGTAATTTATATAATAATGATAATATTAAAAATAATTTTAAGAATTAATTGAAACGAACCGACCTAAGTCATGTAGTAACAACATAGTCTAATTCACATATGTACGGTGTCAAAGTTAAAAAGAGGTAGCAACATATCATATATATATATATATATATGTGCCTTATATCACTCAACAACACAATTTTGGATCTTCTTCTTAGATATATCAATTTTAATATGTTGAACGTTAAAGACGATATGCTCTTTATATATAATTGACACACCATCTCAGACCGCAATCACATCGTCCGGCCCAGTCCAATTAGTATATAGGAGTCATTTGGACTGGGCCTAATCGGGGTATTATTTCGTAATTTATAAATTATGAACACTCTACCCTTTCCTTTATTGCATTTTTCGTTTATTTTGTGTCCATTTCAAAGGTTGATTTTTCGGATGCATCTTGACCAGGATTCCCTTCGAATTTGCACTTATTTTCCCTTAATTTATTCCAAATCTAAGTTTCCACCTTAAGGATACAACTTGTTTATGTCCATACCTGAAGCAATTATGAAAGTAAAGAGGACATTATATTAGCGACTGTTTAACGTGGGTTTTTCTTATTTAGTTATTTGCATTAGGAATGTCGATCTCGGGAGTTTAATCTGTAATTCTACATCTACGTTAAAATACACATGAGATGATAACAAAAAATTTACTTGTATTGCTTATTAATTAAACGAGATGCAAAAGATGATTATACAACTGAAGTTTGCATTACAAATGACATATAATATTTAAAATCTACCTAAAGAATTTTTATAAACAACGAACACAATTTATTCTCGTGTTTTGAGACTAATAGGTTGCTTCCAACGTCAAGGCATCTGTATATACTCTAAAATGTAGGTTAAAATTTAAACAATTTAGACTCTTATTGAAGAACATTTTGATATCACAGACACATATATAAGAGTCCCTTTTTTTGGTAACGAAGGTATTTTGGTGATTTACGGATGTATGAGGGTATTTTGGCTTCTTAATGTGTGTGCAGGGTAATCTACACATATATAAATATGCTAGAGGATTTCGATGAGTTATACTCGCATCGGGGCTGTTTCGTAGTTTAGTACATATGTGAAGGGTGTTTTGGGCATACATGCGCAAGATTGCTCCTAGTCTAAAAAAAGGTTGAAATTTGACGGTACAGGTTTGACTGCTGGTAGTCCAGGTTTGAAGTTTGACGGCCTCAGGTTGATTGAAGTACGGTAGTCTAGGTTGATGTCCAACCGTCTACGTAGGGTTGACACCTTTAGGTGATCCGGGGTTGATTGCCATGCACCTTGATGATGAGATTAATTATGTCATGAGGAAGGCCTGCAATTGAACAGCTAGCAGTCCTTGTAAATGGCTGTTACCACCAAGGCTACTGGTCGAAGCGAACAGCAGTTTGAGACATATGGAGATTGGCCCGCCTAATTAAACATGCAGGGTGCAAGAGTGTTCATTGCTGCTGCAAGGGTTGTAAGTCGAAATGGACTGACTGAGTGTTAAAAGTGCCTGCCGCGCGCCGCCACGAGGGTTGTTGACTGAAGTAGACGTACAGTGGCTAATTAAAGAGTACGTCCTGTTCACCAGCTACCTGCTGCTCCACAAGGGTTGTCAACCAAAACGGACGGCGTGTGACGACGATGTCTACCACCACCACCACGAGGGGGTTTATCGAAGCCGACAACAGTACTGCTACCACCGGTCCCCCGTTTTTTTCTTTGCTTCATTGCATATGTTCTCTGTTATTGTTTTGTTGACAGCTAGGATATATAGCATTGCAGATTGTGCTTTGGTGCCTTCTTTATCTCGCTTTTCGATGCTGCAACAAAAAAGGGCAAGAGGAAGATCGAGCTTGATCGCGAATGCAGTTGAAGTTTTGAACCTACCCTTTGGTTGTATGGCGTACTGTTCGATCTTCGACTCAGACCAAACAGATCGACTTTATGTAGCTTTGACATCGGTTGTCCGTTCTTGCGCACCCTCAACAGCTATTTCTCCTGTATTCGATCTCCATCTACTCGTGCTGATATTGAGCTCTTTTTAAGACTATTGGCTTTTATAACAATGGCCTCCTTTATGAACTAACGAAGGGATCGAGTAGAGGTTGTGAAGTAAATCACAATTAAGCACAAAATATCAAACTTTTTTACTGAAAAATCTCTTTGATGTGTGAATTTCACCTTAATAAAATTAATTGACCAGTGAGAAAAAACTTAAAAATAATATAAAATTTTCAGAGTTTAACTCGTCATTTGAACTAATTTTTCTAACATGCACTTATGATTGTGAACCCTTCGTTGGAATGCCTCTTAATAAATTATTTTTAATATCATGTAGATTTTATTTTACTAAAATCTATTGATTAAAGAAAAAAACTTACAAGTAATATAAATGTCTTAATTTCACTTATCATTTTCGATATGGAACTATTTTTCTCAACACAATGTGAGAAGTAAAAATCAAAAAATCAATTAATTCACCTATAAACTTTCACTATAATCAATAATAAATACAAATGAGACTTCCTTATGGTATTTCAACTAAAAAAATCACACGTCCATAATCACAATCAACTAATAACACAAACAACAACAAAAACAAGTAAGAGACATAGATTATTCAAATATGGTCTTCTTTATTTTAGAATTTTTTACTATCACTGTGCTATTCTAAAACCCACGAAACCTAATTAGTAAGAGAAAATTTCCACAAATCCTTGATATAGCAGTAAAATCTTGGCCTAAATAGATTTTATTTCACCTTTCAAATTAAACTTCTTCTAGAAGTACATACTGTACAATTGTAATAACGCAAGTTGCTTAAAAACTCCTTCAAATTTAGCTTTACACTATTTTAATTCTCAATCCAACTAAAAACGACCTTTCGATGAATCTTTAACAACAAAAAATAAAGACAAAAATTAGCCACCAATCTTCTCTTGCAAAATTGTTTTATTTCTCATTTTTCACTCTTGTTCTACAAACCTTAACGGGATTAGGTAAAAAATTGCACCAAGGTCGTTGTAAAATAAATAAATAAAGTCGTCTTTCGTGCAAAGGAAAACCTCACACGTACAAAGCCCAAAAAGCTCATTAAATGATCGATGAACGGAAAATCGGAAACCTTCGGAACATTTCCATTTCAAAATTCGGTGATTGATTCAGGCATCGTTTGTTTAAACGTTTGTAATTATACCTTATTTTTTATTAGGTATGTTAATTGTGTATAATAATATTTATCAAATAATTTTAATATTTTATACTAAAACACTTACATCATATATAATTTTAAAAAAAACATAAACCTCCCTTTTCTTACTTATACCTCTTAAACAAACACACCTTTAAACATGGTGTAAATGTGATTAATAATAAGATATTTAAATGGAATTGCATATATATATATATATATATATATGTAAAATGGTTCTGTAGGTGCTTACAGAAGTAACAGTTGGATCAAAGTTAAACGAATGTTTGATGAAGAGAGAGAACGTTCGAAAAAAAAACTCCCACGCCGAAAAAAAACTCTCGCCGATGACACCCGTGTAAAAGCAGTCCATTTATTTTAACAAAAAAAAATCCACAAAAAGTCACCTGCAAAATTTGCGATTTGCAATTCTTTTTCCCCAATCATCGTCACGTAAATTATTTTTAAATATTTAATCAAAACATTTTTTAAGTAAAATCGAATTATTTTAAAAAAAATTCACAAACTTCTTTTTAAATGACACATGGAAAATAATCAATTGAAAAAGGAGTGTTTTTAAATATTTAATCAAAATATTTTTAAAGTAAAATCGAATTATTGTAAAAAAAATTCACCATAATATTTAAGTGAAAAAAAAATCCACCCTAAATTATTTTAATTAAACACTACATAATTAAAATCGAATTATTTAAAAAAAATCCACCCTAATATTTAAGTTAAAAAAATTTCACCTTGAATTACTTTTATTAAGCGCTACATAATTAAAGTCAAATTATTTTAAAAAAAATCTACAAACTACTTTCAAATTTAACCACCGTAATCGTAATTAATGAAAAATTAATTAATTTTTATAACTTAATTAATACAACAGTTCGAAATATACGTAAGTGAATTTTTAAAGTTAAGGGAGAGAGAGTACACACGTCTTTTTAGGTGAAGAGAGCGTGTTTTAAAATTTCACCTACATGAGAGAGAGTGTTTTGTTAAAATGTCGATCTTTTAATACAATTATCTAGCCGTTTACCATAAAATACCGATCTTTTAATACAATCGTCCGGCCGTTTACCATAAAACGCTGGTTCTCTCATTAAAAACACTCTCTCTTCACTAAAAAAAACATGTGTACTCTCTCTCCTTTAACTTTAAAAATTCACTTACATACGTATATTTCAAACGGTTGTATTAATTAATTTATAAAAATTAATTAATTTTTCATTAATTACGAATACGGTGATTAAATTTGAAAGAAGTTTGTGGATTTTTTTTAAAATAATTTGATTTTAATTATGTAGTGTTTAATAAAAATAATTCAGGGTGGATTTTTTTAACTTAAATATTAGGGTGGATTTTTAAAAAAATAATTCGATTTTAAATATGTAATGTTTAATTAAAATAATTTAGGGAGGATTTTTTTTCACTTAAATATTAGGGTGAATTTTTTTAAAATAATTCGATTTTACTTTAAAAAAAATTTGATTAAATATTTAAAAACACTCCCTTTTCAAATGACACATGAAAAATAATCGATTGAAAAGTGAGTGTTTTTATATATTTAATCAAAATATTTTTTAAGTAAAATCGAATTATTTTAAAAAGAATTCACCCTAATATTTAAGTGAAAAAAAATCCACCCTAATATTTAAGTTAAAAAAAATCCACCTTGAATTATTTTTATTAAACACTACATAATTAAAATCAAATTATTTTAAAAAAAATCCACCATAATATTTAAGTGAAAAAAAATCCACCCTAAATTATTTTAATTAAACACTACATAATTAAAATCGAATTATTTAAAAAAAATCCACCCTAATATTTAAGTTAAAAAAATTCCACCCTGAATTATTTTTATTAAGCACTACATAATTAAAATCAAATTATTTTAAAAAAAATCCACAAAATTCTTTCAAATTTAATTAACGTATTCGTAATTAATGAAAAATTAATTAATTTTTATAACTTAATTAATACAACAGTTCGAAATATACATACGTGAGTGAATTTTTAAAGTTTCACGTGATGAGAGATGAGGCATTTTATAGTTAATGGCCGAACGATTGTATTAAAAAACTGACGTTTTAACAAAACACTCTCTCATGTATATGAAATTTAAAAACACTCTCTCTCTTCGCCTAAAAAGACGTGTGTACTCTTTCTTCCTTAACTTTAAAAATTCACTTACATATATATATTTCAAACTGTTGTATTAATTAACTTATAAAAATTAAATAATTTTTCATTAGTTACGAATACGTTGATTAAATTTGAAAGAAGTTTGTGGATTTTTTTTAAATAATTTGATTTTAATTATGTAGTGTTTAATAAAAATAATTTAGGGTGGATTTTTTTTTCAATTAAATATTAGGGTGATTTTTTTAAAAAATAATTCAATTTTACTTAAAAAATATTTTGATTAAATATTTAAAAACACTCTCTTTTCAAACAACACATGGTAAATGGCCGGACGATTGAATTAAAAGACCGGCGTTTTAATTATTTAACTTAATATTCGAAAGGGTATAGTTTACATGTTACGTGAAATTTTAAATTCACACGTGATGAGAGAAGCGGTGTTTTATGGTAAATGGTCGAACAATTGTATTAAAAGACCGGCGTTTTAATATTCACACGTGAAATTTTAAGTTCACACGTGATGAGAGAAGTGGCGTTTTATAGTAAACGGTCGGATGATTGTATTAAAAGACCGGCATTTTAACATTCACACGTGAAATTAAATACAACGACACATGGAAAATAATCGATTGAAAAGTGAGTGTTTTTAAATATTTAATCAAAATAATTTTTCAGTAATCAGTTAAAATCCAATTATTTAAAAAAAAATTCACCATAATATTTAAGTTAAAAAAATACACCTTGAATTATTTTTATTAAACACTACATAATTAAAATCAAATTAATTTAAAAAAAATCCACAAACATCTTTCAAATTTAATCACCGTATTCGTAATTAATGAAAAATTAATTATACGTACGTGAATGAATTTTTTCAGTTAAAGGAGAGAGTGTTTTTAAATTTCACCTGTGGCATGAGAAAAAGTGTTTTTAAATTTCACGTGCATGAAAGAGAGTGTTTTTAAGTTTTTCAATTTTAATCGTCGATTTCACGATCGACGGACGCCTACAGAACTCGTACACTCATTTATTATATATGTTTTTATATAATTTTTGATACATCTTTAAGAATATTTGATAAATATTATTGTACAGTTAAAATATATAATAAAAAAATTATAATAAATAATTTTTAAACAAATAAATTCCAAGTACCTGACCTTTTTCCCACAACGAGAAAAAACTTGAAAAAGAGAGAGAGAATTAAAGAGAAAGAACAGTATCAAGGAAACGTACGGTGCATGTAAACGATCATACCACAGTTAAATATATATCGTTCGATTTCAATTAATAACCATAAATTCGTAATGTAGACATGCACACCAAATGGGGACCAACAGATATCTCAAACCTAAAAAATTGAAGCTTAGGACCGATCGATCTTGAAATGTACCCCGGCAGGAACAAGTCAAATCCCACGCGCCGCATGACTTATTTGAGTTCATGGATCTGTTCCGTGATCGATCTTTCCCACCCATAATTAAAAATTCCCTGCAGGTCTAAAGTTGCTCTCCGTTGGTCTTCTTTGCTCGGTTTACTCACCGGTGAAGAAAGATTTAGCTGTCATTATCTCCCTCTTTTTTTATATTGACATTTGCATTGGGTTTTTATTTTCATACGGATCGAGAAGAGACCAGCTCCACCGTCTTTAATTAACACAACCATCACTTGTCAACACAACGCTGCAGATGGTTGAAAATGACAGGTGTTTACGATGATGTCTATCCAACTTTCCATCTAGAATGCCTCCGCGCGCAGACCTTGACGCCTTGTGGTGTGAAGAAGAAGCAGAAGGCCTCATTCTGCAGATTGGATTGGTAGCGCAGACTAGTCCAGACGTTCACATTCGACTGTAGGCGGTGGTTGGAATGGATGAACGAGAGGTAACGGTAACGCGTTGAAAAGATTTATCTTTGGTATCATTTGTTTATATAATTTTAATTTTAATTTTAATAATTACGAAAAGACGAAGTTAAACGTAATTTTGTAAATGATATTAAAGTTATATATTAAATTACAAGATAAAAATTTATATATAGAAATTTATATGATAATGATATCATATAAAAATTTATACAAAATTGAAACTAATGTGGTGTTTATTTTTTGTGTGTTAAGGTAAGGTAAAATTTACGATTTTTAAAAAATTATATGATTTAGAATGTAATTATTTTGATATAATTTTTAAATATAAAATATTAGAATTATTTAATAAATATTATTATAAATTATTATAGTATATAATAAAAAATAAAATGCACAGTAAAAAAACTTCCGACAAACGGGGCCTGAAGCTGAAATCATCCATGACAGTCGTTCAGAGGTTCAGTTAATAGAAAAAGAAAAAAAGGTTACTAGGGTCTGGGCATTATCCATGGCAGTCGGTCAATCTGCCGAGTAACTTTGCTAAAAAAGGAAGCCGGTAACCAGGAGACCGAAAGAAGAGTCCAAATAGTTGTGGTACTTGTTCTTTCAAAGCTTGTTTGGCATCATTCTGCGGAAACGATCGTCAATTATTTGTTGGTGCCATTGTTTGCTCTTGGAAAAGCATCATCTGTCCTGTTTAGCACGAACATTATTGATTATCGGTTGACGTATTGATAGGCGTAAAAGGTTAGGCACACAACCCAGCTTATCTTCTTCTTCTTCTTCTTTTTTTTTTTTTAAGATTGGCCATCTTATCTTGCTCTTCCTCCAGCAATGTTGTAATACTCTTCAAGGGTGATCGGCTAGCACGAAAAGCTTCCGGCCGTGCAAATCCTTCGGGTACTTTGTATATATGTTGCCTCTCGTCCAATCCACCATCAATTTCGTCACAAAAGATGAAATCTTGAACTCACGTTTAAATAAAAACACTATTATATGATCATCTAAAAGGAAAGATTGACTGCAGTAAAATTTTAGTTAGTCGATTGCACCAATAAAAAGTTTCACTGAAATTTGAATCTTAACGATCCCAAAGCCCTTGCAATCACCATCCCAAGCCTTTTAGATCCAGATTGCAGAGGACTTCACTGGTCTTTCTAACCGGTGCGGCGAGAAACTGCAACGGCCATTCGCCCACAACAAAGGTCAGGTCAGGTCATGTGCTTCTCAACATCCGAGGGGGAAGGAACTGAACATATCCTGCACTGCTCCTCCTTTTCCACTACCGAAGATGAGTAAAAATAAACACGGAGAGGAAAATAGATCTTTCCATGTACCGCCATCGTTTTTGTGTAGATTCGAAGGTTTCTTTTCTTTTGTCTAGATCTATTTTCCCATTACTTGCCAGCTCCATGTACTTTTATAAAGGGCAAGGAAAGTGGTAGGTCTAGGTGGGTTCTGGAATTAATAATGGGTCATCAACCACACCGAGCTATCTATGGTTTTCCGCACATCAATAAGACAGGGGGAAGAGAAAAAGGTGCCACTTTTGAGGGCATGACATATCAAATTGAGAATCGCCGGGGATGTGTAACACTTTCTTGGAAATAGTTTCCTGTTGTCTTTCGAAACAGTAAATAGGATGATGGGATTCATTCTCATGCCATGGGTTTCATCAGACCAATCACAGGAATAGATTTTCCAGGATGACGAAGAATTAAGACAGATTCGTAAGTAGCTGAAACCCACCAGAGCAAGGCATTAATGGAGGCACCATAGCAGTGGGATGTAGGAAAGTGGGGATGGTCAACCGATCCGGTCGTGGAAACCACCGATGTTCGGCCGTTTGGCCGGGAAGCCGTCGTGGCTCATCAGCCACTGGTGAACGACGACCCCATCCAATCCCGCGGGCAACCCAAAGACACCGCCGCCTTCCCCGGCTTGAGAAGGAGGTCTGGGCGCCTTTCTCCGGCCGGCTCCAACGGGGACGTTCCTCAAAGCCCCACCCGCGGTCCAGTAACGGTGGCAACCCCGGCAGAAGTGGCGGGGCTGGTTCACGTTGTAGTTGTTGAAGTAGCAGAACTTGGTGTCCCTGCTCTTGCAACGCGGACACGCCAGCCCCGAAGCTACCCCCACCGCGCCCCCCGCCGTCGCTGTCGGCTTCTCCGGCGACTCGACTCCCGATTCCGATGCGTGTTCGTCTTCCTTTGTTGGGTTGGTAGCGGTCTCCGTTACTATTCTTGTTCCGAAGAGCTTGAAGCTTGGGGTTGGTGTTTGGCCTCTTCCTCCCGCCGTAGCCGCCGTTGCCGCTGCATCGGCCATTCCTGCACAAGACAGAAAAGATGGGGAAGTCGACTTGTGGAGGATGGAAAAGGAGGAGAAATATAGAAAGCGAAGGGGATGGTGGTGGTGGAGGTGGTGGTGGTGGGGGCAGAAGAAGGGGACCCTCGGAAATGGAGGAAAGGTGAAGCGGGCAGAGTTTTTTTTATCAACTTTCCGTAAAATGGAGAGATAAAGTTTCAGCTTTTCTTCGCTTCCTGCTTTTTGCTTTTCTTCCTGCGCTCTTTTTCTCAGTCAACTTTTCATTTAGAAAGGGACTGCCACTTGAATCGCCAGAAACATTTACGCTTTCAGCCAGTCAACCAAATAATTTTTATCTTTCGTCTTTTTACGTTTTTCCATTCTTTCTTGTTTGTGATGTAATCCAGACTTTGTTGCTTGTTTGCTTAGTTTGAAAGCTTTTCTATTTTTTATCCTTTTATTCTGATTGTGGTAGCATAACTGATGAAAGCTATCTTTATTTTAATCTATCTATTAGTTTACAGAAAAAAAACATCCTTGACTTTACGTTGAATAAAATTTAAATTAGATTAAATATTTTATTGGATTAAAATTTAAATAGATATAAACATTTATTGGATACATACCTGATGCAATAATATAATTTCAGAAAATACCGCTAACTTGTGAGATACACTAGTGTAATCTAGAAACTAGCCTTTATTGTAAGCAAGAACAAACAAATCAGCTATCTATCGTTCATTCTCCTGTAAGATTTTGTGCAGGTAATCTTTCTTTATTTTGCAAGCCATCTTTTCGCAATGGAAGTGATCAAAATTCATTAATTAAATTGAGACCCAACAAAATCAACCATCATGAAAAAGAGGAACCAACACTTCCTTTTCTCCCGAAAGTAGTAATTCATAAGCCTAATTATGAAATTCCTATTTTGTTAAGCTAATCCCATGCATGGCCATGTGGTTGGGCCTAACCAGTAGTTACTAACAACATTTCATGATGATAAATGGCATTCTTGACATTAGACATATTGTTAAAAATAATGTATTCCTACTTAGGTCTCATTTGAAAATGTTCATTTACTGTAAATTCAATTTTCTTTAAATTTTTACATGTTATTTGTATCACATAAATTATTAACACAAGTTCTTACTTAACTTATTATAAAGTTCAATTCTATTTATTTTATTCCTCTCAAATCTATTCTCTATTGGTTTTGGAACTGAAGTGTCTTTATCAAACAAGGTAAGTATATTCTTTTACAAAAATTTGTGAAGTGACTTGATGATCAGAGATTCTTTTCGATAAACATATCAAAGTTTTTTCTTGGCAAAATTATTAATAAAGGTTCAACTTGTTACAATACCACCAATAAAAAAGAAGCTCCTCGTCATTGTTTATCTTGACAATTTTTTATTAAATTGAACCGAATTATTTTACATAAGAACACTGTATTTTTTCTACAAATTTCAAATCAAATATGACGGCAAAAAAAAAAAAAAGAGACTGCTTCTCCTATATATAAAATCTCAAATGATCAGCATAGCATTATATTTAAATAATCTTTGAAAGTGCAAGATATTATTATTGTAACTTTGTCATAAGATGACTTCTATCGATTTTTTGAAAATTGATAGATTTGAATTAGAAGCAGGTATTACGTTCAGAAAACTAAAACCGTTAATCACAATTCGAAACGCGTTTTTCTAAAAAAACAAAAAATGCCCTTTTCAGAAAACTATGCTGAAGCTGAAATTATAGTTCCAAATGACGCAGCGACATCGTTTGAACAAATGTCCGGTTTGTTTGGGTTGTAAATTACAACCGATACTGTATATTTATTGTATGTTAATAAGTTTGAGTGAGACATGTTTAATTGAAAAAGATTATTTGAATTATAAAGTTGTAAAACTTTAGAATTGAATATCTTCATCTTAATCCCTACGCTTTGATGAACACGACTAGTCATAAGTACCGTAGAAAAGATATAATCCCTTTTTTGTTGTAACTTTTTATACAAGTCTTGATTAAATCTTTTGTTATAAGTATATTTAAGCTTGGTTTGATAAAATCAATAGATTAGGTAAATCTAAGGTTAACTTTTTTATAGATTGATACAATTGTCAAAAGTAAAAAAATTTCTTTTTATTTCCTCTTTAATAACTTCAGTAAAAATCTCTACTTTTATTATACCGTTCGTTAAAATATATAGTAAAACTTTTACAAATTTCATTATTAAATAAAACTTTAAACAGAGTTTAATTTTTTATAAAATTTTGTTAAATTCATATTTAAACTCCATACGTTCGGTGTTCCAGAAACGCCATCATTCAAATGAAGAAATAAAGGGAAAAGGCGATGGTTTCAGGTAAAATTCAGAGGAAAGTTCGAAGAAGATAATGGTACACCAATCTCAGGGAAATAAGAATAGCATTTTCCTTGACGTTAAAGGAACACCTTAGGAACCAATAATCCATCGAGGAATGGTCCATATCTGTAAGAGAAATGCTGCAATGATTTCACAAACAAGTCAGCTTTTTGTCGGAAAACAAATGTTTAAAATATTACTACCAAGCATTCATATAAAAATTATGGTTTGAAATTATCTGGATTAATACTACACTTGAAAACGTAAAATTGGCAGGAACCGGTGAGAAAGGAGGGGATCACAAGCAGAATTTACATTCGAATGGAGCTGGAACGGGTGAAAAAGATTATTCACACGGACCTCTTTGGCATCTCCATAAAATTCAACTATGAGGTCCCACTGGCCTTATTTTTAACGTTGCATGACAACCTCAGCCATCACTCCAATTCTCATCACCACCATCATCGCTACTAACAACAGCCTGTAGTTAAATTTTAGATAAAACAACCGTTAGACAAGAAATGGCAAAACATGGACGAATCAGAGTTACCTGTCGGATGGCATTTGCTTTTTCCAAGATTGCAGTAACGTTGACATTGGCGGTAGGACTAGGTGCAAAACTTTGTTTTGTTGTTATCGTCCGTCTTAGATTAAATGACTGAAAGATGAAAACAGAGAAACTTACCAAAAAAACATGGTTGTTTAGTTGAAAAACAAATAGTCAGCAACATAATGACGTAATCCAGCAGATAAATGAACCAATCTCTCAGCTGACAGGAATAACGTATTCTTGTTACTCAAAAAAAAAAATCATTGCCACTTTTACTGCTTAACGAAAAACAATTCACCCATATATCGCTAATAAGATTGAAGGATCATTGATTGAGATAGTACTAATGCAAATAGGAATCATTGATACCATTATATGATACATGATAACTGAGAGCAACATAAAAGGTTCATCCTAGCTACAACTTTATAAAGTCACTAGATTAGAAAAGGATACCATTTTTCTCTAATGTTTCTTTATTCCAAGGTTGTCAGCCTGTTCTGTTTTTAGATGGTTAGGTTGTGCATTATGAGCACATCCAGCCATGATGTTCTAGACCATTACCTCGTCTAGCTACATTAGCAGGAAAATGATTCCTTTCCAGCAAATTATCAAAGTTTGTAACTTACATCAGACATTCACACTATTTTCTGGCCACGCAGTGATCTTTTTACTTGATATAATCAAATAAAGACGCTGGCAAACTAAACATAGTATAAGTCCACTGCCTATCTATGTAATGCTCAAATGAGGTTCAAAGCCTGAATCTAATTTGTTAGCATCCTTGAAATTGAGGTTAGGACAGCTTCAATGTTACTTTAATTTTCAAATTTGTTGATTAAGTATACCAGTTGCAGTTTTGGGAATTTCACTGTTTTGGCACATCAAGTTCATACCTTTATCCAAGACAAATTCTGAATTACAGTGTATCCTACTATACAGGGCCTACGGAGATGTCATGGTTCACCTTGCTTCTGATCTGATGGAGAAAGTTTCCCTTTTCATCAGCTTCTTTAGCATTTGCCACTTTATTGTCTCCATCAATTTTCTGAGGCTCCTGCAAAAAAGATCCTTATCAGTTTGAATACAAAATTTTTCTTAATTTACTGAAAAAGAACAGATGTCAAATGCAGTAACTACCATACTATCAGAAGAATGTAAGGTTACTCTCCCAGTTTCTGCTGTTTGCGGTGGCTGTGATGGGCAGTATTCAAGCTGCCTGGGTTGTAGTTGGAAAGATTTCTGAGCTTCCATTCCAGCTGAAAGGTTGGGAACTTCAGATCTACAATCATGTCCATATTCTAAATAGGACAGTGAAGGCTTCGTTATCCTCCAGTGGACTGGAGGTAAAGGGGGTAATGGTGCTGTTGGTGGCTGCCCATTTGGAGCTTCCAATCTATAAATTGGAGGATCCTTACGATCTGAATCACATTTTACTTCTTGTGTACTTATTAATGAGTTCAAGGAGTCAAGACTGGGAAGGTCCATTACATCACCACATTGAAATGCCACAATTCCATTCTCCATGGACATTGAACTTCCATGTTCTGCTTCTGAATATGGAGAATGATGATTAACCTTATCCAGATCCAGGGAGACAGACATAGAGGGAGTTGATGAAACTGTATATGAAACATCAAGCATATCCTGATTTCCACTGACAGGCTGTTCATTTGATTCCCAAAGCTCGAAGTCTGAGTCTGAGTGATGACGGTCAACATCTTCACAATAAGATGAAGAAGACCTAAAGAATGCATCTTCATCAGAATCTGAGTTTAGGTGATTCAAAGATGCAGCAGATCCTGGGAGCAACTGGAACGACGGAAACATTAACTCCTCAATGCTTTCATGAAGATGATCATCAGGAAATTCCAGCTTCAGTTTGCAAGTCACAGTTCTATTCATTGGTTGAAATGAGATTTTCATATGTTCTAATGGAGGAGAAGGTAGAGATGGAGGGCCAGATTTTTGGGACCCTGTGTCTTCTAAAAGTACCTGCTCAAGTTTTGCGTTGGTATTTAATTCATGATACCCCTGAGATAATGTATCATGCTTTTTTCTTTCGTCATTTGGAAAGGATCTCTCCTTTGGTACCATGGAATTGGCGGCTTCCAATATAGAATGCTGTATTAGAACAGGATCAAATGATGGCTTCTTTTGCAAATTACTTGCAAGGAATTTGCACGCAAGGCTTGGAAGACTTGATGAGTTGCATATGTTTCGGGGGCTTGATTTGATCGATGTAACCTCAGCAGAAGTAACTGGAGATTCATTTTCATTTTCTTCCAGATTTTGCCCTTCTTTATGGATGGTTGTAGGATGTGAATTCCGGAACATATCATGATAACTACATGATGGAGGTTGGCCAGTGGCATAAGCTGGTTTTACTTCATGCTCAGTTTTGCCAACCACCTGACTGTTACATGGGGAGACCAACCCAAATGGCTTGCACAATTCATTGTCTTTCATATTACAGGATGGATTCTTCAATCGGACTTTATGAGGTTGAAGCGATTCTTCATATCTTGCAGAAGATCCATCATCTTGCAATTCAGGTACTGAATAGCTATATCCATCTTTACTTGTACTTAAACTGGCTGGTTTTACAAAATCTGGAGGCTTTGACGGCTCTAATCCCAAAAGTTCACCATTTGTCCACATTTTCACAGGAGGTTCATCAGAATTTGTACATGTGTCTGGAATCTTACACGGTTCAACTACTTTTTCTTCTTTGGTTACAGTCTGCAGTTTACTGGTGCTGCATCCAGAAGACAAAATCTGCATATCAGAAATATTACATCTTGAAGACTGCTTATTGATGATTTCATTATTTCCAGTTGTTTGAGGTGGACCACATGTACTTTGACTCAAATCATTATTCAGATGAATGCACTTCTCAGGATCAGAGCAATTCAGAGGCAATGACTGTGTATGGCCCACATCCTTCAGAAAAATTGAGTCAATCTCTGGGGACATTTTTTTCTGCAACGAATCCTGTGCCACCCTAGAGATGTCATCCTCAAGGAAATAAGATTTTGGTAGATTTGATTCATGTCTATTTTCCTTTTCATTGCTACAAATTGGAGAAGGCTTCACTTCTCTTATAGTTTGGACTTCAGAATCTGTATCAGTTTCAGATTCCAAGGCATTGACAGCATCAACATAATTATCTATCTCACTGGTGATTTCATCAGAATGGTAGGCACCAGAACATGATAAATATAAGCTTCTAGCATCAGATGAGGTATTATTGGGATTAGGTGAATTGGTACTGTGGAATGAGACATCCCCTTTATCCACACATTCATCCATTGTGCTCGTTACTTCATCAGAATGGTTAGCCCCAGCAAATGATGTTGGATCTCCAACATCAAGTGAGCTATTTTCGTGATGTGTTTTACACTTAAAAACTGATGAGAGATGTTCCATATCCGGCTGTTCATTCTTGATTCTTACACTATCCAGTTTTAGCTGATCAGGGACAATGGTAGATAATTCTGTGTTAGCATTTTCAATAATTTCATCACTAAAAATGTCGGAACCCTTTGGCTTAAAGATTTCTTTTTTCTCATCCCAGTTGATAGAATGAACACTAGAATCATTTTGCTCTTGGAATGAATCATGTACTGGATCAACATCTGCGACACTATAATGCTCATCAGGTGTGGTGTAATTACATTCATTTCCGCAGTCCATCTCTAACTTGGTCATAGGCACCTCACTGGAAACCAATGCTCCATTTTCAGCTGAAAATTTTGCACTAACAACTGTTTCTTCACAGCTGAATCTGGTCCTCGAGTCAAATGATGCTGAAGGACTTCCAATATCAGATTTTAATCTCATGTCAGATGTTGATACAGTATCGGCAGCAATGCTCTGGTTATCTGTGTCTGGTGAAGTAATTTGAATGCTACTAACAATGGTGCAGCAACAATTGAAAAATGAATCAGCAACGTCCAAATTTCTTCTAATATATAGCATATCCTCAACAAAACATTTTTATGAAACAGGAATCAAACTTTAGTGGCATGTGAAAGAAATACCTGCTATTGTGGAAACATAGGTAGCTTGAACGTTGCACTTCTTGATTCATTATGTGTCGCACCTTTCCCTACAAAATTTGTCACGTGCAACAAAAAAACAAAAGTTTAGATTGAGAATGTAGAAGGTACATCTTTCACACTAAATATACTTACAGTTACAAGATGTGATGCAAACTTTTTAGGGAGTGCCTAGCTGCCAAGGTGCAAATTGACCATGCCCAGGCTGCTCATCTTGCCTTGTCTAATTGATCGGATCTTATTTTAAATCCATTTATTTTTCCTAGATTTTTTAAATATTTTTTCTTTGCAAAAATTTAAATACAATTTTTTGATAAAATAATGCTAAAATATACATGATTAAATATTGATGAACACATTAATATTATTACACCTTATATTTTGATGTCTTCTTAGGATTATTTACGTATTTGAATGTTATTTAGGAAAAATAGAGCTAAAAGTAAACATGATTATTATTAAATATGTATATATATAGTAAAAAAATATTTTAATGGGTGTGCAGGCACCTGTTTGCCACCTTGAGGTCTTAAAGCAATATATGATGCATATTGCAGGGCTACAAAAGTCTTGGTGCTCTAGCACCATGTGCTTACTAAAAATAATAGGAAGTTGTCTCATGGTTTCTGGAAATATCCAAAGTCCATGCTCAACATGGATGTAGATGACAAAACTGATATTTTGGCAACACTGACTTTCTTTGATTTAGTGCCAAATTTCAACTTGCAATTTGCAAAATGCCAATTCTTAGGTAAATGGTGACGAAGATAACATTAACTTTGCAATTTGGTATCAACTTCCAAATATACTGTAATACCGAGTGGCCGGTAGTGCAACTTGTTAAAGAAGATTTCCTGTTCACATATTTTGTTGCTTTTGTTCAGTGATAGGCTCTGTATTATATACCTTGCTTCTATGAACCTTCTTTTCGTTTTTATATTTTTCTTCTTCCACCATCTGTGAACAAGCCCAAACACTCTTAAAATAGGATGGATCTGAATATCTCTTGAGACATGCTCCGGCACCAGCACTATCAAACCTGAAAACAATGTGATATTGTGCATCCAACATCAAAAATATAAGATGAACCACAAGGACCAAGAGATCAAATGAAAAGTTTACTTGTCAAGCAAGAATAAGCAAGGTGGGTCACGACATTCTTCATAGGAATCCATCATAAACTGAGGTAAATCACAGCAGACAAGATGCTCATGCTCATGGAGAACATTGGCATGCCATTCACAACCTGAAACCAAACATATTTGAATCCTGAAAATTTATCACTTACAAAAATTATGCTATTCTAATATAATAAAAAATTTAACTATAACATCAAAAAGTTTTGTTATCATGTTCATCAATTTTTATCATATTCTCATGTAGATGAGTTAAATTATGATTTATAATTGACAGCAATATGTATTAGCTTTATATTTATATATTCAAACATTTATTTTAAATACTAAACACTATAAATCTGGCATCTTCTTTGTCTTTGAAATTATAATAAAAAGTTTAGCTAACCACTTATCCATACACTTCTACACTTCAATAAGAATATAATTTGGTCTAATAATTTTATCAATAGCTTCTTTTTATCTTCAAACTAGTAATTCTTCTAAAATAACTATAATTTATAACCTTTGTGCTACTACCCAAATTTTGTAGATATGAGTTTCCTGTGGTAGATTCACCAAAATACCTACACCAACTACCTTTTATCCACTCTACCATCCTCATCTTTATAAAATAAAATTATATATAAATTAGTGCCCCACTATAGAAAATGAAGGATGCACCACTGGAATCAAACCAATCTAAATCAGAATTTGGATATCACTTTGACTAAATGCATGAAATCATATATGTGATTTTCTCAACACTTGCCACATTCTTATTAGTAAATAACGGTATAAAATTCCATATATAACATAAAAGGATAAAATAAAAAACTGTGATATTTTCCAACATAAATGCATTCCAAAAGTTAAAAAGCATGCCTGGTAAGTAAGCAAAATGTATGTGGCTCTTTTGTGTCTGAACGACATTCTCTATATGAGGAAGTTTCGCTTCTATGTGTTGTACTCGAGCCATCATTCTATGGCCTCTTGCAGATGTTGACATGATTTGCTCATGTAAGTCATGGAAAATCTCAGATGCAAACCTATCATGTTGACAGTTTCAATGCCTCAATAGTAAATACATAAAGGATAAACAGGTAAAAGAACAAAATGACTTGTTTGTATTAAAAAAAAGTTCATGTAAAAGTAAAAATCGACAATCACCACACACAGAAAAACACAACTAGACATGAGAAGTGAAATTTACCAACTTATGATGAACGTGCCAAGGAAAACCATGTGCAATCAAGCAAGTACATGGCAAAGGCTAGAGGCACACATAAGGTGGAGAGGAAAAGGAGAAGGGCAAAAGATAAATGGGAAAGAATCATGGAAAGCTCCTCTTATTATGGATTTCCTAAAAAAAAAGTCCTTGTATGAAAATACCTACCAGTTTCTGATTCTGGGTATTTTGTGGAACTGTTCTAGGTCACTTCTTGATGCCGATAGCAAGTTAAGTGTCTTTTGAACTAGTTTGAGCATGTGCAGCCAATCTTGGACAATAAAATTGTTTCGATGGTATATATTGTGGAGGTCAAGACATTACACCGCTAGATTTTTTAAAGAAAAACCTAATAAAAATTAGGCGATGCAGTCAATCGGTGCATTTTCTAGCATCAAAGATGAAGGAGATACTAAGGGAATGGCAATGAATTTCTCTTAAACGGTGGTAAATGTTTGATAAAACGTTTCGCGGCACATATTGAATTGGCTAATGAGAAAGCGTCTTATGGACCAACGTGAGTTGGAACTTGGGAGACTCATATTTTTCTAGCCCTGCGCATCCTAAACACAAGACCACTTCTGTGACTCGAACAGTCAATTACCCAACAACCATTGCAAGCCATCATTCCAAATCGGCAAGCAAGAAGACTATAACAAAGGGGCAACAAATTCGGACCAAACTGTTTTCCCCCACGCAATTAAGAACACACTCCAGGGGCAACGAAACGTGTAACGCGTCCATCCTCATCAAATCTTCGAGAACTCCACGTGCGCGGTAAGAATCCTCGGAAACACCGAAGATCCTTGAAGCAAAAGCGAACAAGCGGAAGAAGAAAACATTTGCGAAAGCGTAAACCAGAAGCCACAACAAATGCCAGCAAGAATACTACTTGCAGTACAGTTAGCATTACTAACCCGACCAGATCTCCAAGCTGGCGGAGAATCCCGACGAGACCCGAGACGGCGACCCCATCGAGAACCGACCTGGGGTCCTCCCTCCTAGCAGCTCCCCTGTATAGCTCCGGGTTCCCCAGCCCGTACTCATTCCTAACTTCCAACCTCGTCAGCGGCATTGTTGCGTCTGCTACTGCTAAATCATTTCCCACACCACCGCCGCCACGAAGTGAGAAAAAGAGGAAGAACGAGAGGGTAGGTCGGAGATCACAGCGGCCAAGACGAGTAAAGCACCGGCGAGGGAGGAAACGAAATGTCGACGGCTCTAACCGCCGACCTTCGCTCTCGCACACCCGAACTCGCACGCAGATCTCGTCGTCTCCTCGAACGCAGATCTCGTCGTCTCCTCGACTGTTCTGCGTTCTGCTGCTCTTGCTTCTTCAGTTCCTCTCCCGACCTGGTTGGACATGGTGATGGCGGAAGCTGCTTGTCTCTTGCCTTTGTTGTTCATGTTTGTGCAATGCTCCGAAATTCGTAAAATTGCATTCTAGTCCTAATTTTAATTTTGGCCAACTGCTTCCCCTTTCTCTCTTTATTTTCTTCCGTAACGGTCATAAAATCGTAATTTTTTTTTACGATTAGATCGGTGTAGAAGTGAATCCAGGTTAGAAAATAATAAATTTAAAACTAAAAATTTACATTTTTATCAAAGATTGCAAATATTCATTAATTAAAAATTTGTTGAAATTATATTTTCTCTTTTTCTTCATTTCTCTTAATCCTAACCCTTAAATTTTAAATTTTAAATGGTCTCGTTTATTTAGAGTTTGGATAATTTTGACTATATTGACTTATTTGTGTTTATAGAATTTATAAAAATTTAATTTAATTTTTATAGATTATTTATTTATATTAATAGAATTAAATTTAATTAATTCTTATTGGTATTATTTACTCTTTAATTTATAACAGAAATAAAATTTAAGTTCATAAAATATGAATTATTCAAAATTCAATCAATTTAAGTTTTCTTACCTACTTTCATCCAACTTTCAAAATTTTTAGTTTTATTTCATTCTAAAAGATTACAAACACATTTATAACGAATTCATTTACATTAAAAAATAAATTTTTATTAATTTATTTCTAATATATTTCGTGTACACAAACGTAAAAGTTATAATTTTATAATTTTAAATCAGATTTGTATAACTTTAATTTAAAAATAATTTTAATTTTAAATTACAAAATTATAATTTTCACTTAAAATTGAAGGTTACAGATAAACGTACACTTAAAATTTATTAATTATAAAATAAATGTTTATAATATTTTAACTATAAATATTTACAAAATACAATTTATCGTATAAAAAAATATTCAACGTCATTTCATCGGTGGTCGGCATCTGATCACTTCCGTGGACATCACGTTTCATTTAAGCGATGCAAAACACAAACTTCACGGAAAATACGGGGACGTGAAAGCCGAGAGATGAGACCATTGTTTGTAATTCTAAAAAAGATAAAATAATATAACGTGCAAGTGCCCGCACGACCCGCGGCCGTCATGGGCAAACGTGAGAGGAGGAACGCCGCCACTCACAGCATCTGCTGTGCCCTGAAAATGATTTTAAGAATCGTTTGTACATTTAAAAAATAACTTTTAAAAAAATTTAATAAATTTTAAAATAATTTTTAAGATAAATTTAGAAAATAATTTTTAAAAAAATTTTAAGCATTTTTACACATTACAGAAAATATTTTCATAGGGAGGGCGAAGCTACACGAATGCACGGAGAGGGTGACGGGTAGAATGCATAGAGAGAGGGTGACGGGTAGAATGCATAGAGAGAGGGCAAGGCTGGCAAACGTGCAAAGAGGGCAATGAGTAGAACGTGCAGAGAGAGGGCGATGTTAGACAACGTGTGGAGAGAGTAACAGGTAAAATGCACAGAGAGGGCAACGAGTAGAATGTGCGAAGAGAGTGATGCGATAGAGAAAATAATTTTGGAGGGAGGAAAGTTAGAAAGTGAAATCCGATTTGATATTTATATCTACTGCAAATAGGGAAAAAAATTTATACGAGAAAATATTTTTCTTTTTTCCAAAAAATCATTTTTTAAGTGCACAAACCCTTATAAAACAACCAACCGTAATTAATAACTTCTTACATTTCGTTGTAAATTCGCTTGACTATAAAATGGTACTATCTTTAGAAAATAATTTCATAGGTTATAAATTTTTATTATGTATTTTATTTTTGGGAAAAATGATTCTATAGGTGTCTACAGAAGTGACTTCTGTAGGTGGCCGTTGGATTAAAGTTAGACGACAGAGAGAGTGTGACAGGAAAAGTAGAGAGAGTGTGAAAAAAAATCCTCCTACCATTATCACCTACGTAAAAGACTTGTGATTTCTCTTCCCAAAGTAGTCCTTTTATTTTAACACAAAAAGAAAATCGCATTTCACCTGTGATTCCTTTTCCCAATCATCTTCCAATCGATTCTTCTTCCCCTATCGTCGAATAGAACATGAAATTAAGTGCATTAATTATACTTTCATTTAACATAAAAGAATATTCATTGGGAAAAAAATGTTAGACCGACAAACTATTAATTACCTTAAGTATTTCAGTACATGGTACAAAGTAAAATATGTTTAATCTGAAATATATGGGTTGAACAACAAATGTATAGGTAAAACGAAACCACACTTTTAATTAAAGAATCAACTATATTTTACTTTGTATTGATTTGGCTGCCGAGTAAAACACGTGGCAGTTGGCTCGAAAGCCAATACACATACTCGGCTACCGATTCCCTGGTTCCCTCCCAGGCGGTAAAACTCGTTATCACCCCTCTCAGTCGGCTCGAAAGCCGGTACGCGCCCCCAGCTGTCG
Source organism: Amphibolis antarctica (assembly GCA_024699675.1). NCBI lineage: Eukaryota > Viridiplantae > Streptophyta > Magnoliopsida > Alismatales > Cymodoceaceae > Amphibolis > Amphibolis antarctica. The sequence continues at coordinate 36,167 of JAMKPZ010002485.1, forward strand.
GTTTGCCGACTCCCTCCCAGGCAGTAAAACTTCTTCTCATCCCTTACTCAACTGTTAAATTCATTTATATAGTCTCAAGTCTTTTAACAAAAATATTCAAAGGATATCCAGAGTTATACCCTTAAAATGCCTAAGTACTATTCTTAACTTAAAATTTGAATTTCACGTGTTTAACTTAAAAATCTCACATGTCTTGCTAAAACACCGATCATTTATGCTTAAAGTTACGGTTCTTTAGTTAAAACGCCGACACTGTTCACACGTGCACTTTAAAACGTACACACTTGACTTAAAAAATCACGTGTTCATCTTAAAATGCCGGTCTTTTAATACAATCGTTCGATCTTTTAATATAAAACGCTGAATCTTTCATCGACGGTGAAATTTGGTAACCCTCATACCCAGCATTGATCAAGCTACCAGGTAAACCACGCAGCTGTCGGCTCGAAAGCCGGTACACGTACTTGGCTGTCGGTACACGTACCCGGCTGCCGATTCCCTGGCTCCCTCCCAAGCAGTAAAACTTGTTATCACCCCTCTCATTCGGCTCGAAAGTCAGTATACGCCCTCAACTGCTGATTCGCCGACTCTCTCCCGGGCAGTAAAACTCCTTCTCATCCCTCACTCAACTGTTAAATCCATTTATATAATTTCAAGTCTTTTAACAAAAATATTCAAAGGATATCTAGAGTTATACCCTTAAAACGCCTAAGTACTATTCTTAACTTAAAAATCGAATTTCATGTGTTTAACTTAAAAATCTCACATGTCTTGCTAAAACACCGATCATTTATGCTTAAAGTTACGATTCTTTAGTTAAAACGCCGACACTATTCACACATGCACTTTAAAATATACACACTTGACTTAAAATATCACATGTTCATCTTAAAATGCCAGTCTTTTAATACAATTGTCCGGTCTTTTAACACAAAATGTCGAATCTTTCATTGACAGTGAAATTTGGTGACCCCCATACCTAGCACTGATTTGGCTACCGGGTAAAACACATGGCAGCCAGCTCGAAAGTCGGTACACATACCCGGCTACCGATTCCTCGGCTCCCTCCTAGGCGATAAAACTCATTATCACCCCTCTCAGCCGAGTCTGGATTTTGGGTAAGCACATGGTAGCCGATCCACAAGCTGGTACACACCCCCGAGTGCCGGTTCCCCGGCTCCCTTCCGAGCAGTAAAACTCGTTATCACCCCACTCAACCGAGTTTAGGTTTTGAGTAAGCACGCGGCAGCCGGCTCATAAGCCGGTACACACCCCCGACTATCGGTTCACTGACTCCCTCCCAGGTAGTAAAACTCCTTATCATCCCTCACTCAACCGTTAAATCCATTTATATAGTCTCAAGTCTTTGAACATAAATATCTGAAGGATATCCAGAGTTATACCCTTAAAACGCCTAAGTACTATTTTTAACTTAAAAATTAAATTTCATGTGTTTAACATAAAAATCTCACATACCTTGCTAAAACATTGATCATTTATACTTAAAGTTATGGTTCTTTAGTTAAAACGACAACACTGTTCACACGTGTACTTTAAAACGCACACGCTTAACTTAAAAAATCACGTGTTCATCTTAAAACGCCGATCTTTTAATACAATCATCCAGTCTTTTAATACAAAACGCCAAATCTTTCATCACGTGTGAACTTAAACTTTCACGTGATGAAAGATTATAGAATATAGCTTATGAACTTAAACTTAAATACCAATCTTTCAAGTTCCTGCTACATATACTTGTAAGATTGTAGAATATAACTTAATTAAATTTTAATCATAATTTGATGATAATTTAAAAGTCATAATTATATTTACTAATTATCTATTTAGTTATTAATTGAATATAACTGGAAATATTAAACTTAATGCTAAATTATTTAACACAGCAGGTAATCAAAAAAAAATTTAATTCAAAATTAATTAATTAAAAATCAAATCCACCCTAATATTTTCATTAAGGATTTTACAAGTTATAAGAATATTTCACAAATAAATTGAAGATAGATTTAATAATTAAATCAATTAATTAAAAATATAAAATACAAAACCACACAAATGTTTTATTACTTCATCAAAAATTTAAGTCATTGATTTACACAATTTATTAATCACTTACTCCAACATATTAAAATAATAAATTAATACATATGTTAATTAAGCACTTAAAAAACCTTAATCATCATATTTTTAATCAATAAATGATTAATTAAAATTCATAAGTTAATTAACGTAATGATTCAAAATATCTTTAAAGTTAATGGAGAGAGAGTGTACACGTCTTTTTAGGTGAAGGGAGAATGTGCATTTTTAAATTTCACATGTAAGAGAGAGATTAACTTTTAAGTTTTTAAATTTCACTTATCGATCTCACGATCGACGGACACCTACAGAATTAGGTTCTGTAGGTGTTTATAGAACACGTGCCCTCTTTTATTTTTTTTATTATATATCACAATAATTTATAATAATATTTTTCAAATAATTTTAATATTTTATTCTAAAAAAAGTGTCAAAATACTTATATCATAAATTATATATATTTTTAAAAATGTGAATTTTACCTTACTTAATTTTACCATTTAAATAACAAATTGAGCTCATTTTATTTACAATGAAATGAACATCACGTTGGTAACTAAGGTCTCATTCTTTTTTTTACTTTTGACTTCTAAAAGTACTTTCAATTTCATAATGACATTCATATTCTTAAATTTACTCCTTTCATTATCAAAATTACTCTTCTCGTTTCTTCTACCTTAAATTCGTTTTCTTAAATATTATTTTTTTTCACTTTCAAAAAATTCAGAAGTTAAGAAAAACGAAACCTAAGAAATAACTGAAAATCCAACCAACAACGTATTTGTTTACACAATAAACCACATTAAACACGCATGAGTGGACAACAACAATATAGTTTAATGCTCTCCCTTAAGGAGTACATTCTGCATCAAAAAATGCGAACAAACCCCTAAAACAATAGAGAGTGATTTTGAATGAGTATATAAAGTAATTAAGGCGATTTCAATTTTCTTTTATTGTATGACTTGATTTAGTTTATTTCTTTTTTCATATAATTTCAGTACTTTGCAGGATTTAAAATCTTAAAATTGGCCAAACAAATAGGTCCCAAAAGCTACTTCACTGCCACCACTTCAATTGGCGGTTCAATCCTCATTTTGACGGTGGTTCAGATTCAACTTGAATTTATACATGATAAATCTGTTATTTCAATATTAATTGCTTTTAAATTAAAATCCGACGATTTGGTTGGTAATAAATTCATCTGCTCTGCCACTGAGCGATGCACACATGGTAAACCTTTAAAGTTCACCAGCCTCCGGCCATCTATTAATTATTGTCTGGGACGTAGACCCCCCAGTAATTTATACGCCACAAGACTACGGGACCAACCTAACGTCACAGATCTATATTTTTGTTTAAGATAACGGTACGGATCTATTCAGTGGGTGGGTGGAGGAGATTTCAAACTTCACGGCGAAGAAGTCACTCACGGGAGTCTTGAAACTTGAGTGAAGTCGTTCTCTTGCTTTTCTTTTCTTTTTGAGAAAAACATCACCGCCAGAAAGTCGTTTGAAGGAGACCCAACCGTCAATTTTTTTTACGAAAACATCACCAAAATAGTGTTACGATAATTGTGAGATTTTTCTGAAAATTTTAAAAATCTTATGTATAAATTTTTATTAAAAAAATGAAATCATAACTGCATTTTTTAATATAATCTTAGCATCTAAAAAAAACCATCGCATCGTAAGACTTTTTTAACATTAATAATTTTTATTTTTAAAATTTAAAATCTACGATTAAATTGTCGGATATTTTTTAAAAATTACATTATCTGAACGAGATTTCCAACAACCATCGGATAAGTTATTACAAATAATTTAATATAGCATTTGTTTAAACAGTGAAATGATTGTTACTGTGAATTTTTGAATAGTTGTTGATTTATAACGTTACTGTATACTGTTATAGTACGTAATAAAAAACAAATATGTATAACGTTACTGTTGATTTTTAACTTCGATTTTAGTTATATAGAAATTCGCATATATTATATCATTATAACACAATATTTCACCGTATAATTTACTATGTAATTTTAACATTATTTACAAAATAACTTTTAAACTTCATTTAAAAATAAGATTTATTAAGATTTTTACCATACAGAAGATATGTTTAGCTAACGATACAATAAAAGTATACATTTTTATGGTAACCGAAAAAGTAAGAAATAAAAAAAAAAATTCTCATAAGTTCTGGTAGACTCGCTTAATATATAAGTTTAATTTTAATTTTAATTTTTTATAATTATTAAAGTAAAAATTAAAACACGTTTCTTCATTTACAAAGAGACATTGATAATCCCACACGTTCCTCTTCTATATTTTCAATAGACGATGGCAGCACCCACGCATCAATTAGCTAATCAATGCATCGTTTCCGTCTTCTTCCCCTGATCAGGCCATTACGATACTTTGTCAAAAATTATATTTTACTAAAATTTATGGTAATATTGCTTCTCCTGGACGTTACGGTTTTGGTGGCGACTGACATTGATCATGTGGCCGGTGAGATCTGCTGAGCTGCCTCTAACAACTCACCTGTTCTCACGTAACGTTTGCATTTCTCGTGTTTTTAAAATTTTAATTTTAAAAATACAATAACTATCCTTATGCCTGATTAATTTAATTATTATATTTTTACGATAATAATTTTTGCAACCGTAAATACCTTACTCCTATCTAATTTAACTACTACAGTTGGTTTGGCCATCTTCAAAGTCTGTCACGCATGATTTTTTCATATCAAATGTTTGTATACCATGAAAAAGTTAGTATTCAAATTCAACTTTTTCTTTTTAAGATACAAGACAATAAATATAATTTATTTGATTTTTAAATTTAGGTACAGTCAAGAAAATTTTTTGTTAATTTGAAAAACTAGTGCAGCTAACCTACCTAACTTTTAAGGATTATTATTTTTAATTTTTAAGAGTGAAAAAAAAAATTTTAATAAAGAATATACATACCATCACAAAACTGAAGAAGTAAAAAAGAAACGAAAATACTGAAATTTTATGTTACGTTGCTTTTACACCACATGCGTAAAAGAAAAGATAAGATTGAAAATAATTTCTGTAATTTATATTATTTGTTATCTTAATATTTTTAAATTAAAAATTTATTAAATGTAAATATAAATAAAATACAATTGATATTTAAAACATTTATTATATTTGATTGTCTCGGGCCACTTGCCACGTTTGGTGGCGTTTGTCGGAGACAAGCGTCACCTTCCCAATGGCCTTTCCATTAATAGCCGTGGGCCACTGCTACGTGACGCTAACTTTTGTTTGGATTCTTTCCTTGGTCGGGCAGCTACCTTCTTGTTTTTGAAATTCGGAAAAGGACGTGGACGTAGGCCTTTCTGTATTTTTTAGTTTCGAAAGTTTAACTTTATCGTACAAGTTTATATATATTATTTTTATTATATAAATTTTTATTATATAATGTAATTTATAATTCTAATAATATTTATTTTGTTACTCTCAACTTCACATCTTTACTGTTATTAAAACTGATTATAGATAAAATCAAGAATAAATACACCCATAATCGTACGTGGGATTAAGGTGTTTATGTAGTTTGATGGTCGAAGGAGCAAAGTGTTTTTTTAGAAAATTAGCAGTAAATAAAACCAAAAAGGAGTTCAAAGTTTAAGCTTAAGAAGTAATACAATCTTAAGATTAAACTTTAGATGAAATAAAGATAACAGGCCCACCAAATATCCAGCAAAATAGCAACAATCACAAGGCTAGGACAAAGTTAATTGAGTCAAGAGATTAAGGGCGATCCTCCATGGTATCAGCCCAAGAATGCATCGCATCACCTTGAGCATGGTCTACAGTTCACCCAGCAAAGCAGTTGATGAACTCGAAGTTTAGATCGAACTACCTTGAGCATGGTCTACAGTTCACCCAGCAAAGCAGTTGATCGAACTCGAAGCTCTAGATCAAACTACTTTGAGCATGGTCTACAGTTGACCCAGCAAAGCAGTTGATCGAACTCGAAGCTCTAGATCGAACTACCTTGAGCATGGTCTACAGTTGACCCAGCAAAGTAGTTGATCGAACTCGAAGCTCTAGATCGAACTACCTTGAGCATGGTCTACAGTTGACCCAGCAAAGCAGTTGATCGAACTCGAAGCTTTAGATCGAACTACCTTGAGCATGGTCTACAGTTGACCCAGCAAAGCAGTTGATCGAACTACCTTGAGAATTTTTTGATTTTCGCTATTTGAAAAGGCAGGTAACCATAATAGAGAAAAATGAGAGATGTGGAACATTATATATATACATATATATCATGCAACAAGAAAGCACCTCCAACCACGGCACTTCTTACAATTTTTTTAATTTTTTTATATGTAGTGGGTCCACTTTCACCCGTTTATATGCATAACAGACAATATAACTAATGTGTGGTCGAAGGTACTTCAATATTACTCAGAAAGGAAAGCATGTATTTTTAAAAAGTTCGAAAAATAACGTAAAGTAGTAAAAAATAATGAATCAAATGTTTTACAATTTTTAAAGGCGCAGTACCCTTCCAATTAAAGTGTTTTTATACAATGAAATCCACTTTCTGAACAAGTGAATAAGGTAGGATATTAGCTGTAATTAAGGTTGGAAACACCATATATAATTTGCTTATTTCTCGTACACACACACATATATATCCCTTTTTTAATATGATAAAAATAATTTTTCAAACTTGTTACATAAATTATGGTAATGAGTTACAACAAATTCGTCTTTCCATTCATGTGGTTAAGATATTTATGTAATTTTACATTTTGTTATACATTATAATAAAGAAATGGAAAACTCTTGCTAACTTAAAACTTAAAAGACCTCAAGGTATATGATTTTTAAATTTCTTTGGAAATTAGAGATTTATGTGCAATTCGTTATTTGAAATACGAATTTTAAAGCTCAAGAACATGCTCACTTTATGTTTTTATGTATTTTTCATCGCTCGTTAAATTGAATTCTCCATCTAACAATTATAATACACAAAAAAGTTCTTTCAAGCATTTTATATTTTCAATTTTGTCTACCTAAGAATTTTCCCT
>JAMKPZ010002486.1:0-42090 GCA_024699675.1 Amphibolis antarctica
AGAAGAAGAAGAAGAAGAAGAAGAAGAAGAAGAAGAAGAAGAAGAAGAAGAAGAAGAAGAAGAAGAAGAAGAAGAAGAAGAAGAAGAAGAAGAAGACAGACGTGTAACATTTGACAGTAGAACAAGAGAGGTAGTGAAGAACTAGTTCTTGGAGGCGGCCGGCTAGCTAGATCAACTGCTGCTACAGAAGCTGCGGAGGGTATGCAATTTTTAAAAAAAAAATTTACCATTCACTGCTGCTGCACATAATTGCATGACAAATGTTGCAGGCTTTACTCACACCTCTTTTGACCCACCAAACTCTTGTGTGACTACCGACGAGCATACAGAGCAAATGATAAATGAGATATATGTCAAGAATGTTTTCCTCCTGAAAAAGGAAAGAACTTTTTTTTCCATGTTAAAATTATCTTAAAATTAATTGATCATAATAAAATGATTCTCCACCGTATAAGACATGACTTAAGTTGTTTTTATAATAAGGTGAAATAAAAATTTTACTGTGCATAATTGATGGTATATAATAGTTACAGCAAATAAGATATATGAATAGTAATTAAAGTAATTTTTTTACCGTAGTAATTAAATGTATATTGTCAAAAATACCTTTACTTTTAATTGTATGATATTTATTAGTAAGTAAATATATAAAAATGATGAGGGTAAAATCGGAATTTTTATAAAAAACATGTAAAAATACCCTAGCGGAAATTCTTGTACGTTTTTCCTCCTTCCATGCCTTGGATTCATGCTAAAACACAAAAAATCGTTGCCCCACCTCGACTCACCACACCCAGTGTCAAATAAAGCCTTAGTTTGATAATGAAGTCATTACTGTAAATTTAACTTTTTATAAACTTTTATGTATCATTATTATCATACTTATTTTTATATATAAATCTCATAATTTACTATACATCTTCAATTCATGTGTAAGTTTGTTTCACTATCTTCAAATCTAATTTTTCACGGTTATTAAAATTAACTCTGCAATAATGACATTGTTATCAAACAAAATCTATTTAATCATCGGTATCATAACTAATGTAAGACTATTTTCAAGTAGATGTACAAGACACAGTGGTTGGTCTATTAAAAGCATCTCTTCGTTTGTTTTTAAATTCTTTTAATTCTTAAAATCACTTTTAACGTTATTATTATTACTATACAAATTTTAATATATAAATTTATATTATCTTAATTATCATATAATTTAATTTTATTTATAAAATTAACTTCAATTCAATTCTAACCAGCTTTCAAAGTTAAAAAAAAAAGTTATCCTCCAAACGTAACTTAAATCTTATCTCTTACCTTTAAAGTCCCACATTGACAAGATATATGAAAAATGGATAAGATGATAACAAGTTGAAAAGGATAAAAGTTTATTATTTAACCCGTGGTACCTATCTTTACCGGCACGCTGTTTTACTAGCTGGCCATGATGAAGTACTTTTTGTCTCCCACGCTTGCTTCTCTGGAGTTGTGGTAACATTTCCCAACTGTAGGTTTTATTTAAGCGTTGTTTGTCACTTTAAAAAATAGTAAAAAATTTCATTTATTAATTTTTAACACTGCTTATTATTTTTCATATTTTTTTAAAATACAAATCTTCGCTTAGTGAAAGAAAAAATCTCACATCATATATGTATGGTAAAATCTGAATTCTGTGTTATAATGTCTTGTTTTGTTACCGTAAATTAGATTTTTTTCCATGAAGACTGCAATTAGAAGTGTGAAATGTTAAAATTCTATTTTAAAATTAATTCTGTCTCAAAAATTTTCCAGTAAGTCATAGACATATAAAGTTTCATTCTTGTCAAATTTCACTCAATTTAAGTAAAATCTATTTTACCTCTTATTTGTATTGTTACTTGTACCATTAGTTTAATTATAAATACATATGTGATTTTTTTAATTAAATACTAGATCAAGAAGACTTAACTTATACTTATTGTCATTATATTAAAGATTTGAAGATAGACCAATTGGTCCCATAGATTTGACTCCTCACGTTAAAAGGTTTTTCACTTAAAATATATTGATGTACTTGTGATTTGTTAATTTTTGATTATTTTTGTTGTTATTTGTATCTTCATTGAAAAGTTGATTTTGGAACATCTGATTATGCCGGTTGTGATCATCAATCAACAGATACAACCGAAAAGAAAAGAGAACGAAAGATTAAAGCATCATTTATTTTTACTTATTTTTAATTTTTAAAAATAACATTTACATTTTTCAATTTACTTCTTCTGTTATTAAAATTACTTTCTTCTCTTCTCGTCTCAAAATTATTTACTTAAAAATTATCTTTTTTACTTCTAAAATATAAAAGTAAGAATAACAAACGATCCAATAAAATTTTTTTTTTGCTTTGCCGGTTGCGTCGTACTGTTTTGTGTGGCTTTAGATGATCGAACAAGCATGCACGTACAGTTAGACAGCATGTAAGACACTGAAGTAGGTACTCCTTCACTTTATAAGACCACTGAGAAGAAAACTTAAAATTTAGACACAAAAAAGCCACAACCCCCATGTCAAAACAAAAAGGGCCACATCAAACCGTTTGGTCTATTTAATACTTTGAACATGGTTGTGCAACTCCCAAGGGTCGGTTGGAGGTCTCTCCTACCTGAGGAATCCAGGATGCATGAAACGTAAGTACAAATCTACCCATAAATAAACCTCAAAAGTCTAGTTGCAAATGAAGACACAAATGATTCTGCAGAGAGCCCCCCTGCACTTGAACAACTCCAGCAAGGGGCCAGGGTCTAGCTTTATGTTGTGGTTGATCTTCAGCCAAGCATTTTTTGATGTACCAACTTTCTTCTTTAAAGCGCAATGAATCGACAAATGATCCTGCATCAGTAAATAATGACTGTAAGATAAAATAGAAGAGCATTTCTGCTTTCCCTTGTCCTGTTACCTGCACATGCATGGCATCACATATTGACAGCTAACAGAGAAATACCAGGGAAACTATACTACATATGCTAGATCCAAGATGGGGAGAAACATAATAAAACAGTAAAGCCCAAGGGCTTGAAACAGCCATATTAATAGGCATTGAGAAAGGTGTCAGTAGGCACGCCCCACATGAACATATAACCGACGGGCCCTCCATCTCTTACTCTGGAGGTTTTAATCAATTCAAATTAGTATGCCAAAAGGAAAGAAAACATGTACATATGACAAAACCGATAATTAATATGGATTGAGCAAAAACAATAGCATAGTGCATAAGGATACCCAGATAGCTTGAAGATTCAAAACCTGTGCCGTGCTTTCAGAAGATTGAAGAGTTTTCGTTCTTACCATCCTGCCATACAGTTTTGTGATATAGAAATATGGTGCTTGTGAGAATTTAAGGAGAAGAAAAGACAGCTAATGCTTGTCTGTAGCAGGGGCTCGAGAAATCTACAATGGGTTCTCTCTGGGCTCTCGGGGGTCACTGGCCACCATCCCTAATCTAAAACACTAGTCCGCCAGTATCTTGACTCGCAAAAATCCAAGAGATACCACCGGCTAAAAGCAAAAACTACAGAATACTCTTTTTCCTGAAAAAAAAATGAAGGGTAGATTAAAAGAAATAGAAGACAGGACGAATCCCTGCTACCTGAGACGGCACCAGCAGGTGGCAGGAGTAACTCGATTGTAATTGGAAAGCATTCCTGAAACAATCACTGGAGACTTTTAATTAAAGGACAGAATTTCAAAAGAAAAAGAAAAAGAAAAAAAGGCCTCGGCTTGGAGGGAGCGCGCTCAGACACTCCTCCCCGTCTTCTCACACAGAGAACCAGACGGTCCAGACTGCCGTGTGTGAGAGATGCCGACCCCTCGTTGCCCACGCCAGCGCCAGCCCACCACCGACACCAACACCACCATCAGAACCAGTCAAAGTGTTGGGTGAAAAATCAATCTTTCAATGATCTTTTCAATGATAGAATCAATGCAGAAAGTTAGACAAAGAAAAAAGATAAATGTAAAAACAGAATCATCCACATATAGAAAACTCTCTTCAATTTAGAGAGCACAAAGTACACAACTTTAAAAGTCCATCACCAAATAAGTTTTCTTTGATATTCAACCAAACGAATCATCACATGCAACCATAATCAATTTCAAAGCACAATGATAAATCACTACAATAAGAGGTAAAATGGACTATCAATTCTGATTGCCTTTGTTTCAAGAAGACCGGCACAGCTATGCCACACAAAAAATTGCAAAATTTGATTAGAAAGAAGGTATGTTAATAAAATGAACGCTGTTTCATTATTCAATCCAATCCTTTACCATTCCCAAACCACATAAAGATAAAACTACAACATAAAATGTCATCCATCTCCTTTCCTCTATTTCATTCTTATAGATCCAACCACCATTCAGATTGAAAATCAACAAATCATAATAAAATTTCAGTTCAATTTGAATACAAATGCCCACCAGCAACTGTCAAGGGGAACTGTGACAGTTTTTCTCTTCCCTTCTCTTGTTTTTTTTTTTTCATTTATCATTAATCTTGAAAAGTGTGTACAAACACTTTGCAAACATGTCTTAAAAAAACCCATCTGTGAATCATTTCCACGCAGAAGAAAATCAACCAACAAGCTAGGCACAGTATATATATCGAAGGAATGGAAGGTATTGGGCCATCCACAGCACATCTGATCGAGTCGGAGAAGGATGATAAGAAAAGAGATACCAAGAGTGGTTAGAGAACCCAATTGGAGTAAACCAACAGGCACGTGTCGGTGTTGCGAGTGGAAGGGAGAGATAATTCAGAACAATATTCAAACAAATGCACAAACAGGTTTATGGTGGAATAAATGGGACCAACCAACCCACCAGTGCTCCGTGGCAAATTGCCAAGTACAGCGTAGCGACATGTGCACAACAGCAGCAACAGAGGGAAGCTTTTATTTCCATTCTCTTTCTTCTGATAAAGCAAAAGGGAAACACAACATGGTCCAGGGCTGGTGATTTGATTTTGATCACCAAGACAGCAAAATTGAAGAAGTGAGAAGCAACAATACCATACATCTCCATTCGATTACTGATTTTTTTAGACGGTTCGGTTCCTCTTTTCTCTGCCACTGCACTCAACCAACAAAAGAAGTTCAAATTCGCCGAGAGAAGCTCTCAGTTCTCACCACACCCTCCCACCCCCAAAACCAATGCTGAAGAAGTGCAGAGGAGATGAGAAGATTCGCCCAAAATCAAAAACAAAGGAATTAACAAAGCAGGATATGTACACAGCAGAAAGGGAAGGAAGATTAGCAAATCAAGAAGACTTATTAATAAGGAATTTGCTTGGAATGAGTAGTTACCAACCGCTGGCGAGGAAATTGATTACCTCTGGTTTGCAGCCGTCAGCTCCTTGGCGAGGCGGTTGCTTCTTCCACCGCTCTTCGTCGGAGCGGTCTCCTTCTTCTGGTGGGAGAAGAACTGCCCCAGACCAAAAGCAGATTTGGACGGGCCGCGGAGTGAGCAGACGGGAACATTGAGGACGGGGGTGACACGGACGTTAGCGGAGTAGGACCTCTCCATACCTCGGAGATGGTGCTTCGCCCTCGATCCGCCGTTAAACGTGCTAGGGCTACTTGAGCTCCGCTCCAAGCTCTGGAACACGATTTTACCGTACGAGTTCATCCGAGGGGAGTCCACCGATGCGCCACGCGGGGGAATGGCGGATTCTGGGGTTCTCTTGGCGCGGCTGCGCCCGATCCGTACCGGCGGGTGGTCAGGCGACCGTCCGGATAAGTCGGCGGTGGTGGGACGGTGCTTGGCCACGCGGAGACGGGAGGGGTTCCGGCAGATGTTGATCGGGTGAGAGCTCGGCCTGTCAGAGTCGAGGGAGAGACGTGGCAGGTCCTCGTGGTCTGGGCCAGAGGAAGACGACGATGAGAGGGATAGGCGCGGGGGGATAGCGACAGACTCTGATTCCGAGTCGCGGAGCAGCGGAAAGCTCAGCGACGAATCGAGACCGGATGATCTGCGGTTCCTATGGAGAAAATGCTTCAGACCTCGAACATTCCCACTCCTCCCGCTCGCCGATGACGTCGTCGTCGTCGCCTTCTGGTTGTTCTCCACCGCCTTCGCACTCTGTCCCCCCGCCGTTGCTGCTTTCTTCAACCCTAGCAACTCCCTCCACCGACTGGAGCACCTCGGGGCCTTGGGTGAGAACACGCACGGATCCAACGACGGACCTAGTGGCTCCGTCCTCTTCTCCTCCTTCTGCATCTCCTGCGAGCACACATCTTTCACCGCCATCGGACGGTTAGAAGCTAGATGGAGCGGAACAAGCTTCCCATTGGAGAACAGCTCGTCCGCAGGAAGCATGACGACGGGATCCTCGAGCCTGAACTCGAAGTCCACAACCGATTCTCTACTCGGACACTCCCCGCATCCCTTCTCCAAAGCCTCTGCCACCATAGGCTTCGACGACTTCCCGTCCTCCTCCACCTCCCTGCTAAAGGACGCTCTAGGGCTGAGCCACCCGAAGGAAGGGAATGCCGGTGCACCGGAGCCGCAGTCTAGGAATCCATCCGCTGCCGGTGCGACGTTGTTGACAAGCGCCGAGGCCATCCTCGATCATCAAGCGGAGGCGTACGGCAGTGGAGCGGATCGATCGGGAGCTCAAGCCCAAGGGTGTTCTTTCACTTCACTGCCATTCGCCTCCGCCGCTGCTGCGAATATAAGCGAGAACGGGCAAGCGTACGTACGTGTGGCTGCCGCAAGGGCGCGCGCGATAGGACCACGTACCCGGAGCTTTCGGTGTGATTACCCCCCTTCCCGTCGTTATTTACGAATGTGCTCTTCTCATGTGCTCCTCGTGGGACTACGTGCGTTTCGTAATTTTACAATCAAAATAATTTTAGTACATCCCTAAAATTTTAAACTCGGGAGTGAAAAATTATGAAATTCTTTTCAATTTTTTTAACATTTATGCACCTAAAAAATAAAAAAAGCTTTTCCTATTTGCATATGTGAAAAAAATTTAAAATTTCAAAATTTCTAAAAAGAATTTTTCACGACTTTTCCTCTCTCTCTTGTACACATCCTACATCTTATTTTTCAACTTTTATCAATCTAATTTTGATAAAATTTCTTGATTACTATTATTTATTAAATAAATATATTATTGTGAAATAGATACATTATGTATCTATAATTATTTATTTTTCAATATGTATAGAATGTATTATTTGTTAAGTTATGATTTTTATGTTGTAATTTTTAATTAAAATATATGTAAATGTATTTTTCTCGAAAATTTGAATTGTATAATATTATGCAGTTTATTCATTATATAATATTTAATAATTCTTATGTTATTATATAAGTTAATGATGTATTATAACAATTTTTTTATTTTCTATCAATTACACAAATACCTAAAAAATATTACCTTAGAAACTGTTTTAGATTTGTCACATTATACACAATAAACCCTTAAAATCATAAATTTCAATAAAAAACTTTTAATCATAAAAATAGACAGGACGACTAAACAAGATGCACGTCTAGTCAAGTTTAGAGAATCAAAGATGTTGATTTTCAATAATAAATGTTTTTTAAATTTTAATTATTTAAATATTAAATAAATATAAATAATAAATTAATTAAAAAATGTATCGATCAACTAATGCTGATCAACACAAATAGTAATTTTCATGCCAACTGGCCAACCTAGGCACTATTTGTTGGCTTTGTGGGTTCATGTTATGGTAACAGAAATTTTATGTTGACCCGACACGATTGACAACTTTATATAAAGGATTTATGCTTTTGAGAATAATAGAAAATGATGTAAAATGATAAAAAATAATAAATCAAAATTTTTAATATTTTTCATCATTTACTATTAATTTCAAAAAAGGGTGTGTTTACTGTAGAGTTAGAATTAAGTTAAGTAAGGTTTGCGTTTTTCAAGATATTATATGATTTACAATGTAAGTGTTTTTATATGATTTGTAAGAGAATTTGTGACTCTTAGAAATTAATGAAAAAGAAAATCTACTTTTTATTATTGACATTTTAAAAATTTAGAAATGAAAAAATTTATGTGACCATTTGTACATATTATGAAAATATAGAAAAATTTATATTTAATTTTAAAAAAATTAAACATATTCTAAATTTTTAACGTTTCAACCATAAAAAAAATTCTAAATTTTTCTTTTCACTAATTTTTAGGTGGCACAAACATTTTCTTAATGTAAAATATTAAAGTTATTTAGTAAATATTATTGTAGACCGTTATAAAAATTGAAGTGCATAGTAAAAAACTATTAATGTGTGTTTGTTATAGAGGTAAAATTAGATAAAATGAGGTTTACTTTTTAAAAAAATTATACGATATAAGTATTTTTATATAATTTTTAGTATAAAATATTAAAATTATTTTATAAATATTATTATAAATTACTGTAACATATAATAAAAAATAAAATACATAATGAAAAAGTCATCAATAAACACACTCGATAAACCTCGTCTCGTTTTTCATATCAATAATTTCTTTTTCTTTTTTTTAAAAGTTAAAAAATTCCCCACACTGATCTCGCTCGCTCCTGCCGTGCTCCGATGGGATGGATTCCTTTTTTGTCTTTTCCCGGACGAGGACGACGACGGAAGCGAGCCGGCGTCGGCCTCGGCGCCCACCCAACCATCCGGCCGAGTACGCTCACATGCGGCAGAAATAAATGGAACCTCTTCGTTCGACGACCCCAACAGCAACTTGATCGTATAATTAAAATTTTCTCACCCTTTTTTTTTTCTTGATAATACTCATCCACTCTGAGACCTCGTTTCTCGAGATTTTCGGTTAATTTTAAAAATTAGATAAAATTAAAATTTAAATTAATTTTATAAATAAAATAAAAATTACGTATAATTAAAATGATGAAAGTTAATATATTAAAGTTTGTAGAGTAATAATGTTATTATAAGTTTATGTTAAATTTGACTCTGTTTGGTTATACTGTAATCAAAAATTACTTTTATAGTCATAATGATATAAGATTTTTTAATGTAATTTTTTCATCATAATTTTCAATTATATCAACATTAAAAAAAATGATTTCACTATTCCATACACTTTATTTAAATGTTAAAATAAATACAAATATTACAAATAAAAATCCTTGTTGTCTTATTAAACGACTTAAAAATTAATACATTTTTTTCTTATTTGATAAACACAACTTTGAGAGTTACTTTTTTCTATTACTAGAGCTAAGAAAACCTACACCAAACATAGTCTAAAGTTAAAATTGAACCAAACAAGGTCTAAGGTTTGTTTAAAAATATTTCACTTATTATGAAGTTAGTTTCACACAAACTCCTATGTACAATCATTATCGCATAAATCTCTATGCATAAGTTTGTACTACATAATTTAACATGAAGTTGAATTCCATTTATTTTACTCGTCTCTTTAGGTCTCTATAATTTTCAAAGTTGAAATATTTTGTTATCCTATGATCTCGAATTAAAATCTCCACTCAAAAATTACTATTGATTTCTTATAGATACACAAGTATAAGTGCATTTGGTAACAAGACACTCCAACTTTGAATATTGTAAAGAGTTGAAAGTTAAGTCTTGTTGTAAAATAAAGTTAAGTTCTAAAGTGAATTATAAGATAAAAACTTATGTACGAGAATTTATATAATAATAACGATACATAAAAATTTATGTAATGATGATATTATATGAAAATTTATACAAAATTAAAGTCAAAACTAAGGTCTAGTTTCTTTAGTTAACTTCAACTCTATACAAATTCTAATATATAAACTCACATTTCATAATTTATTATGTAACTTTAACATCATTTATGAAATTATTTTTAACTTTAACTCTTCACCATTGTTAGATCTTAATGTTCAATTAAAATTCTATTAATAAACAAAGTCTAAAAGATCGTTAGGAAGCTTATGATCTCATTTAAGGCCAACTTTAGTTAAATTCAAGAATTAGATAGAATTAAAGTTAAAGTTAATTTTACGAATGAAGTTAAAGTTATATAATAATATTATTATTTAGACTAAAAGTAATAATATTATTATTAAAAGTAATTTTAAAAGCTACCTAAAGTCAAAACTAAATGAGACTCATGTTTGGTAACAGAGTTTGGTTGGAGTTTTATTGTACAAAGTTGGTGATACATAATATTTAATATTTTTATCAATTGTGAATAGTAATTGTAGTAGTTTTTTTTACGGTAACATTTAAATGTAGAATAATGAAAATAATTTTACCTTATTTTTGTCAATTTTGTAGGATTTTTTCCCTAACTTTGATTATTTAACAAAAATGAGAAAAAATAGAATAAAAATCATACTTTATAATGAAAAGTGTGAACTACTAACCTAATTAATCTTATCTTACTTTCAAACATCGACTTATAGCTGTTTTTATTAATGATGTAAAATAATATTTTTACTTATTAATTATGCATAATAATTATAATATAATAAGATAAATAATAATAATTATTATTATAATTTTATTATCATAAAAATTACATCATAATTTTTAAAAAAATAACACATCACTCATTTTCGCTTACCTTACCAACAAACACAGTCTATTATACAGTCTATTATGCCTCCCTACCTTTGAAAAAAATATTTTCCTCGTCAGGCGTCAGAGATCTTCTGGCAGGTGGGCGGTATGGATCGTACGGCAGGTGGGAACATCACTTCTCCCAAACCCGACCCGGTCAAAAAAACGGCCTTGAAACACAGGACGCCCACGGCCCGAATCACGGAGCGGAGAGGGGCGTTATCGTAAATTCCACACGCTGGCCGTACGATGTGACGATGTGTACCTTCGGACTTCAGATCCACCATCCGCCGTGTGGGTTTCTCCTCAGGTGCTCTGCATTCTCCTCCTCCACTGTTTTGATAATTTAATTAAATGTTTTTAAAAAATATATGAAAAAATACTTTTTAGTGATATTATCAATGTTTTTTATGATATTTTAATTTAATAATTTAAGTTTTTAATAACTTATTTAATCTTCTTTTTTGTGTACACAATTATCCTTACCATGTAATTAATGTTTTTAAGTTCACACTCATAAAGCATCGTATTTAACTATAATTTCGTTTAATAAAAAAATTATGCTTCAATCACTATGTATCATTTAAATTATTAAATATTAACTTATTTATTTTTAAAATAATAAAAAAATGTGTGATTTTTTATAATGTAAAAAATGTTCTTGTAATATTTATTTGCCTGAACTTTCTTTACATTACCGAAATTTTCTCTACGTACCATTAGAACTTCCTTTATATTACCGAAATTCCTTTTGTACACTATCTAAACTTCTTTTACGTCATCAGAACTTCATCTACGTACTATCAAAATTTCTTCTACAAACTACTGAACTTTCCTTTACACACCTTTTAAACTTCTTCTACACCATTAAAATTTATATCGAATGTAAGCTTTTTTAAAAAATGAAATCTTAAAAAGTATGCAAATCCACAGATCTTTTATAACGATTGTAAGTTTGTAATAAAAAAATTCACTCTAAACATCTTTGTAACCGAACAAAATCTATCTCAACTATCTCTTCTTCTCTATTTTTATTAACTAAAAGGTTATAAATATTTCTATTAAGATTATAATAATACACCACCATCCCTTAAATCCCTAACTTATTATTCTTCGAATCCTTTCTTTATTATTCCTCAAATATATTATTGATCTCCTTTATTTATTTATATATATATATAATAATACACCAATGATATATAATGATATATAGAAGTACCATCGCTCAGTCCGCTCCGTTCGCGTCGACCCCCTCCCGTCACCATCGGCGCGGCTCGAGTGGACGACTGACGGCTGGAAAAAGGCATCGATCCGGGAGAAGAAGAGAGGAGGAAGGGTGGAGCGAAGAAGCACGACGGCTTCGGATCCTCTAGTTTGAGTAGTTTCGTCTCTCACGCAGCGATCGATGATCGGACGAGTGCAGATAATTTGAAACCTCTGCGGGGGTGGTTTGTTTGATCGTCGGAAGCCAATCGCAATCGTAACAGGTAGAGGACCTCCCCTCCCCTTTTCTCTTGCTCGTACACCCCGTGCAGGAAGAGGCTTTTGTCTTCACGCGCCGACGCACTGCCGTGGCGACCGGAGACCGGGGACCGGCCTCGATCCCCGAGCTGCTTCCCGAATTTTGCTGTTGACTCCTTCACACCTCCCTTCCCGCAGCTGCATAGTGCAGACGGACGGGACGCGCGTACCACCTGCGAGGGCTCCTTTTATATATTATTAATTGTTTTTAGAGTTATTATAAATTATTTTTAAAATAAGACATTATAATATTTTACATGATATCAGAATAAATTTTAAAAAATTTAACTCTTTTTTACAATCATTATATTTATTTGTGTGGTAGAATTAAATCACGTTTTCCAAAAAAAATTATATAATTTACGATATAAGTATTTTATACGATTTTTTAATGTAATATATTAAAATTATTTGATAAATGTTATTTTAAAATACTTAAATACTTAAACAAATAAGATCTAAAATGTTAAAGTTATTTAGTAAATTGTTGTTGTAAAATGTTAGAGTATATAGTAAAAAAAATTGAAGGTAGATAAAATAAAACCTAAAACTTATGATCTTATTTATAATAAAATTATTTTAATATAATAATTTAAAAAAGTCACGAAGACGTGTAAAAAATTTAAATCCATTAACTCATTATCCATTGATTTCCGTTGGTGAAGACTTTGACGGAAAAATTTAAAGTTATTTAGTAAATATTACTGTATAATGTTATAATATATGGTATAAAAAAAATAGAGGTAAATAAAATAAAATTTAAAACTTATGATCTTATTTATAATAAAATTATTTTAATATAATAATTAAAAAAAGTCACGAAGACGTGTAAAAAATTTAAATCCATTTACTCATTACCCATTGATTTCCGTCAAAGGTTGAAACTTTGAAGGCCCGAAAAGCCCAGGCCCAGACTAACGGCCTCTATTTTCGAAAAATACGGATGGGCTTGAGAACGAGACGCGTCCATGAACCCAACCTTTAACGATAATTTTGCCTATTAAACGTTATCATTAAAAAATATCTTTGTAGTTAAAAGATTTATTACTATCTTTTAATTGAAAATTTTATTAATACAGTAAAATAAAATTCTACAAACACATTAGATTTATCTTGAAATAATAATTTTCAAAAAAAATAAATAAAAGTTATATTAAGAAGGGGTTTGTGCAAACATTAAGGAAAGTTTTGTGCAAACAGGATTTTGTTGAAATTTAGGTGAAATGAAAAGTGAGAGAAAGTTGACAAAAATATAATGTTTGGGTAACATGAAAAATGAGGAAAATATTTAACCAAATAAATATTCCCTTAATTTCTCACTTCTCCCCTTAATATAAAATTTTGTGCGGGAATCTGAAATATAAAAATTTAAGAAAAGGGAAAAAAAATTTAAGACTATTTGTGTGTAGAAATTTTAAAAAATTAATTTAAATTTTTTTATATTTTTTTATATTTTAATATTTTAAATATAATTTTATATTTTTCTTATAACCATACGTTTAGTAACGATCAGATAAAATGTACAAGGTAAAGTAAAGAAAGTACGTCGTTATGAAATTTTCACTAATTACAAGAATTTTTTCAATTCAATAGATAAAAAATGATAAAAAATTTATACGATGAAAAATTTTAAATTTTTTTCAACTTTTTCAAAATGTATAAAAACAAGAAAATCTATATAAAAAATTTAAAATTGTTCTTTTTTAAGATTTCCCACAAACCCCCCCTAAGTTATAATATACATTTAAAAAAGGAGCGGTGGAATATAAATAAAAAAACTACGATCAAGGAGAGTGTTGGAATAATTCTACTTTGGTTAAAATAGAAACAGAGCTTAAGAAGTTATAAGATGACGATGAAAACTTGAAAAACCATCTCTATTAATTGTATTTAAATCATTAACTGCAATTTAATAATAAAAAAATTAAAATTTACACAGAAAAGTAAAGAACCAACGTATGAGAAAAACTTGAAGGCTTTTTTACAAGATAGATAAATGCCCACTGCGGAACAAAGCTACAGAATTCAGAATAATCTCTACCATTATATGAATTCGGCCAGAACTACAAGAAACATTCAACAAATAAAGCAGGGGTTGATTCAATTGTTGTACTAGTCCAAGTCCTCCCCCTTACTTGGGAGGCTAAAAAATTATGAGAGCTGAATGATATTCAGGATACAAATCAAAACACAAGGTACCAAATGTGGGAAACAAAAAGAATGGCAACACAAATGGGGGAAATGTTGCCTTTTCCCATCCTTTTCTGGCAATGACAAGGAGGTTATTTGATTGGAATTGGTTGGCTTTACAACTGATCTATGTAATGTTAGTTTTTGGCTTCAAACCATGTCATTCATGCATGAATAGATCCACCCCAAATAATTTTGTCACCTTGACATCAGAAATGGCACTAGATCCCTTGGCATCCAAAGGACAATTCAAATCTCTAGCTTCAAATCCCAACTTATGGCATTCTTTGTTCTCCCAATATTCTGTACATTGACGGTGAGGATCCAGAGATTCAATAGCCTGTGTTCCGATATTTAAGACAGAAAGGAGACGTTAGATGCAAATGTTGCCTTTTGTGTGAGATGAGAACCAAAACACTTGCCTTGATAATAAGATTGATTATCAAGGCAAGTGGAAAAATATTGCCCTGCAAATTGGGAACTAGTGAGTGAAGGTTAAGAGCAAACATCATTGAAGAACAACTCACCTGGATAATTTTGGGAGACAAAAATCCAAACATTTCCAGCCCGTTGAGAGCTTCAGAATGATGCAACACGCCGCACCTTGTTCCTTGGCCATGCAACCTTGTAATCACTTTATCCAACCTTTTCTGCACCATTTCCCAACAATTCCCAGCAGAAATACCCGTGAAGCATTCTTCGGGATTTTCTTCTACTGTAACCTGCAAGAGTGCAGAATATTCGGATGCCAATTAATCATAAGATTAAGAATTGTGCTAGTAGGAAAATCACAGAAGGTTATGATAACAAACTAATCAAGAAAGAAAATCGATTTAATTATATAGCATTACTCAAACATGCAAAGACTCGGATACAAAAAATGAGAGAAACCAACACAAGAGGAACTTTTTCTCCATTTCCAGCTAAACGTACAATGCATTGATGCATATTTCATGTATATAAAAACGATATTGGCATGGACATGTGAACACAGGATGTGAAATTATTACCTTGAAAAGTGGCCCCAAGAATCCAGCATCCACTACTTCTGAGATGTAGTTGCACATCTTTGTTGGATCAAGAATACTAACATAGCGCACACGGCTCCTGAATCCTGTAGATTAGTTTGTTAAAGTGCAAACATTACATACAACAGATGAATACAACCACGTGCAACAACTCTCTAATGCTATAGTTTCGGAGCAAGAACAATAAGATAAAATAGAAAGAAAGCCTACAGAGACTACACCTTTCGGAAATATGGCTTGATTATTGCACCATGACTTCCCCGACACTGCAGTTCCCAACTCTAGCACCTCCACAAAATATGCTGTCTGAGAGGTCTCCATTTCAACAGCAGATTCTTTAGAATTGTTGGGCCTGAATGAACCAGTATCTGTGAATGGTATGATCTTACCATCAGACGATGGGTGCAAAGATGACTGGGTAAGCTGCAGGTCAAACCTAAAGAGCACCCTTTCACCATATTTGCAAGATTGCTCAAAATTTCTAGAACATGACGCCCCATCAGAATTTCTGTTTGGATGGCTGTCAATAGGAGTGAAATCCACATGGTTCTCAGGAACAAGGAAGTTATTCTCCAAGCCCTGACCAACCACATGATTGGTGTTTGTGGTGGTATCACACATTGTAGGAACATCATCCCTCCGAGCACAATCAATGGACTTGTCATTGAAGTTTGAAGATTCCTTTTTAATTAAGATCATCTCTTCAGAAATAGAACCGATCTTAGATGTATTCATAGGGATCTCTAGCTGTTCTGGTTCATCTGCAAGTTTTATGCATGGCTCTTCTGTGATTAAATCAACACAATGTTCATTTGATACTCTCGTCCAGCTTGTTCCATGAAGATCACAAGTACCAATAGCATTTGACTCGGAAACTGATTCTTCCTTCTTCTCGACACATATAGAATCACATTCTTGAACTGAATGATAACTATCAGTGAAATCAATATTAGTGGCAACAATGTCTATATCATGTCCTTGAGATTCAAAAATATATTTAATTCCTTCTGGAGGTTTAGTCTCTTCTGAATTTACCAGTGGGGAAAGCATACCGAAATCCTCTAGCCATTTGCGAACAGCAATCATGTCACCTTCCAAAGCATGCACTAGAACACTTAATTGGCTGATCTCATGGCGGAATAGGTAAAACCGCCTACTTGAATCACAAGAACAAAGCATTTCTGCATGACTTAAACAAGTGAAACGATTTGGAGAGCATGCACAACCAACAGCAGATAGATGCAAGTCATAGAAGCAAGATGCACATTCTTTGTCATCTAAGGAATTAACGTTTGTATCCATTTGTCTCGCTTCAGAGGAAATTATAATGCTCTCTCTTCTTTTCTTCTCCATAGCAACACGATCCTGAAAAATATATCAGCATCAAGATGAATAATGTCCAAAAAAAAACTTCAACAACAACAGTATTTCCCACAAGTGAAATTACCTTCATAGCTTTTGTTAGAATTCCATCTTTCCCACATGCATTCACCCACCTCAGGATCTCAGAGTTGCTTCTACCACATGATAGCTCCCATAGTGATCTGACAGCCGCATTGGTAGCAGCTAGCAGCAGTTTGTCATGGGACACAGATGTTTTCCGACATTGCTTACTGTAAAGCTCTACAGCAGAATGACCATGGGACAGCCAATCTACAGGAGCAACATTTACAGCTTCCGCACAGTTGAAGCCACAGTTGAACCCAGCATGGTATGCCCTTGGGAATGTGAGGAGAAATTCTCCAGCATTCTGGACAGCACGATAAACTGGCACACCTTCAGATTTTAGAACTGTAGGAGATAGTTGAGTAACCTACACCAAGAGATGAGTATGTCAACAAGCAAGCTGAAATAAAATATGTTAGATTTTCTCACAAAACCAGTTGGCTAGTGGAATGGGAGTCAATTATGTTATAAAGCTCAAGACACTTCACATTGTCTCCAATGTGAGACAATCTAGTACTCCACCGCATTTGAAGTAACCTCAAACCAATAAGAGGCTTACGAGCACTCGTGAGGTACTGAACCTCAAACCTCAAGGTAAGGCTCAATATCAACAAGCAACTTACGAACACACGTGAGGTACTGATGCTCTATAATACTATATTAAAGTTCATCTCAAAATTAATTTATAATAAGAGAACGAACACCACAATTATCTAACAAAGTAAAATGGTAATATTCCATGTCATGAAATATAAATCAAATGACAACTTTCAAATAAAATGGCAGTCACATAAATCAAAGCTGAAAATTATGTCATGCTTTTTTTACAACAAGCAAGCTCCCACTGTCACTGACTTGGATCAATGTCAATATTCTACTCAGAAGTGTTGAGGAATCTTAAAAAATAATTTATGATATGAAGGACCTTATATGCAATTAAACCAGAATATATTAATATGTAATTTTGATATATCATCAAACGATCAAGCCTTGAACAAAGATGACTAGATCACTTAAAAATTAAAATAACCCAGATTATTTAGCCTATCCACAGAAAGATTTTACGTGCACATAAACTTCAAGCTGAGATAATATATTAAATTTATCTTCAGCATTTTTACATGTAGATGTAACAACATCACAAATTTAAACACATTAAACTTCAAGAGAAAATATAGATATAGAATCCCTAGCTTGGGGAACTGAGAATCAGAAAATTACCAATTCATTCAGTAGATGAGGTTGCTCTTCAAACAATGCAGGTAAGTGCTTTCTCATGGCCTCCTCTAATTTTAGAGCATCACTGCCTGGAACCCCATACCACACCTTTGGATCACCAAAATGCATATAATTCAGAGAATAAAGGTGATGGTCTTCCACATGCTATCACCAAATATAAGACAAAAAAAGAAACAAACATTAGTCAAACAGAAATAAGACTTGCTAAATTTTTCAGTAGCTAGAAAATTGCAGGGTATTTTCTAAAAAATGATGAAGGATTGTGCAACTCGAGGAAAAAAGGAAGTTTCATATCATAATTATGCAGAACATAGATGAGTCATTTGCTGGTGTGCATCACCACCTAAATAAATGGTAATTTACAAAAACTGCATAAAACTGAAATCTCTGTTAATAATATTTGTGTGACATACCCAACAGAATGATGAAAGACACATTCCAATATATAACCATGGTACTAGAACACCAGAAATATCTTCTTTCTCAAATTCTAAAACAGAACCAGGAAGCCGTGGTAAGTTGTTCAAGTTCCAGCCTGACAGCACATACTGATTACCACCTTCAGATGATGATGGGGTTCCTTTAGGAAACCCACTTGCAAAAGCTCCTGTTTCCAAGTCAGCCCCATAATGTACCTGCCATGACATTTGATAAAAGAATAAACTTACCATGTCAATAGATAGAGATTTTTACCAACTGTGAAGCTACCATACCTCAACTTCCACAGTTGAATTCTCAACTATCCTCCAGAATTCACCTTCCATTTCCTCCACTGATGGCTCCAACTTCTGTGATTCCTTGGAACTAGACTTCAGAGTTTTGCATGCATCTTGAATTTCAAAATAACGTTTCTTGAAGATGTTAGTGAATTTTTGAAAGGATTCTAGTGTGAAGTCGGAACCAGTTTGAAAACCAAATTTTTCCTCTGTATCAGAAGTCACGCAGTCATTAGCATCAGAAGAAACCACAGATGCATTACGTCTTCTGGTCATTCCAAACTTCATGCGTCTTCTTCTCTTCCGCCTCTTTTGGATATGATTTCTAGATTTCTTCTGAGCCGGTCCCCTATTTTGCAGTTTGTCTAATTGCTGAATCCTTGTGGTGAACTTTGCACACTTCCAAATACCCTTTTCTTTTAAAGGACATGGAGGCTTCCAATGAGAAGGTGGTATAATGCGACAAATACCATAAGATTCTGCCTTCTCCCTTATGCATGCAATATAAGCTAGAGGATCTTCGAACTCCTACAAGATCAGGTTGGAAAAAATAAGAGTGAATTGATGGTCATGATTGCCTTCCAAAAGTTAGAATATGTTTTTTTACTTATAATTTACCAAGTTGAATTTACCTCAATGGTAGGGCAAAACACAGGAGCTTCATCAAGTATAGGTCTGCAGGCATCTTTAGGTTCCCATTTTGCTGAAACCTGTTTCAATTTCTTAAATTTAGTATGGTAAGACTTCTGTGTTACACAACAAATGGAGCTATAGAATATTCATTGACTAGAAATGAAAGAAAATGTATGTAGTGCAGCTTATTGATTCTAATTCAAGGGTCCTACTAAACAAACAATATAAGATAGAATGGTAAACATTTTCATGTGAAACATCATAATATTTTTTACCAATCAATGAAAAATATTCCAAAGTTTTGATAGATATATAGGGAAATGGTCTCATTGGTGTTGATCATCAATCCTTAAAGCAGCAACAATTTGCCCTAGCAATGAGCAGTGTGGGGGCAGAGTATGCAGTTTTCCTCAATCAATTAGAAATAGAGGCAAACCTGATGGTGCATCCAATCAGTCAAGACGTTCAATTTTCTAAATCTCATGATAAGTGTTTCAAACCTTTGCAATCCTCAGTTCTTGATAATATAAATGCAGCAATATGACTTCAAATGATTGGATAATATAGGAAACAACTACGATGTTGGGAAACTATAGACTAAAAGAAAATATACTTCGTTTCTAAAGCACAAATCTATCAGGAATGATCAGAGAACATATTACAAAAAAATTCCAAAAATTAACCTAAATATGAGAAAAAGTTATCTAGATGAACAGCATGAAGCAGAAATTTGGCAGATTGTATGTTAACTGGCATGAAATAGTACATTCAGAAAAACATGGAGCTAACTCATTCTGGAGCTTGAAGTATCGTGCAGCAATGCACATATTAACAAATAATAGCATGATATATGCCTGGAAGATATAAATATTTGTATGTTAACATGGAAAAATCCTGATATCTAAAAAGATTATCACCTTTCTAGGTTGCTCGCAATCTGACTCCTCTTCAGAGCTATTAGCTAATGCACCATGGTTTATTCCAGATCTCTGTCTGAGGGACCTTTTAACCTTTGTCACCCCATGACCACCCTTCAACTCGTGAATTAATTGAACAGGTGTTGCTGGTGCAGCAGTAGAATTTAAGGAATGCCCAGAGCTTAGGCAGTTTGGCATGCACTTTGTTCCCATGGATCTCAATCTGCAAAGTAGAACATATTCGTCTAAGAACATCACATACGATTTATTTAAAAATGAACCAATTTTTTTGGTGTCACATACTTAAGATGAATGAACATATCCAGATTACGCAAACCCTAATATCCTTTTCCTAACACATCAATACTCCACAATCCAGACATCATAACACAAGTCTCAAAGCTGGACACGATCATTATAAAACAGATGTTAGCATGCTAGATCACAATTCAGCGATTCCTGAAGGTTAAAGAGGTTGGCCTAAAATCCGATGAATTTTACCTTCCAAAAAAATGAATCTGATAAATTTGGGGAAACCACGGAAAAGGCCTCCCCAATCCAAACCTAACCTAATTCAGAAAATTAAGGATGCAAATCGTAACACACAACCATCAATACCAATCAAAACAAAAAACCTGCTTTTGATGCTCGAGAAAAAACGCATAAACTGGATCATAACCTTGGCAAAGCATGCAAAGGGAAAAAAAAAATCACCACCACCACCACCAACAACAACAACAACCGTAATGGGCAGAAATAGAAAACTACCACAACTGGAACAAAATTCAAGGGCCTGTAAATGGAAATCCTAGCTACCCTAGTCCAAACCTTCCAGATTGCAGGCCCTGTCAGACGCAATCTTTTTGATCTCTATGCTGATGTGCCTGTGGCAGGAAAGCATCCAATTGGTTGCCACAGGAACAGCCAACCTTCGCTCCTGCCCACAGGAACGGTACCTTTGGGGAATCCGAAAGATTAATACCTTGACGAAGGCAACTCCCCCCCTAAAAAAAAATAAAGGGTGAAAAGAGGAAAAGCGGAAAAGAAAACTGCAACACCCTCAATTCAATATCTATTAAAAGAATAAATCGTATACGAATGACACGAACGACACTACCACTGATGGATTAAAACACCATTCGTTCTCCCAATTCTCTGCAACTTTCGATTTGGTTAAACAAATCAACAAAAAAAAAAACACAAACCTAGTCCGTCCGTCGGAGTCTAAGTCAACCTCTCCCCCAATTATCGAACCCAAAAGCTTCTTCTACTGGTGCGTACAAAATTCAAGAAATATTTCTGAAAAAAAAATGTGATTTTTTTTTAAGTGCCAGAGTAACTGCATTCTTTTACTTACTTTACGAGTATGCCCTCGCTCCTCCCGCGTTATTTCGAACGGGTGGCCTCACCCGGACGAAAAACCGGTGATTATTCGGATCGGAAGACCGGTGGCGCAGATTATACCGATCAAATGTGGAATTCGTTTTTTTAAAAAAAAAATTTCTAAAAAATATATACATTTCTTAATTTACCTTTTTTATTATTTTATATATATATATCAAAATTATTCTATTAAAAATTATTTTTTCTACTAGCAGACTTCCCTTGGTGTCGTGTGATGTCGGGGGCCACGTGGTTTGATCTGATTGAAGCGTACGTAGTATGAAATTAGGCACGTGTTTTGATCAAAATCAATTGATTTTAATCTAAGGTGCATTTATTTAAGGTCTTATTTATTTACAAGATAATATCACTATTTTTTATTAAACATTATAATATTTTATAATAATATTTATTAAACATTTTTAATATTTTATATTAAAAAATTATATCAAATATTTATATTATAAATCGTGTGATTTCTTAAAAAGCATGAACATCACTTTACCTAATTCTATATCTTAAACAAATACACCTTAAGTAGTGAAAGTAGGTGATGTGAGATTTATGTTATTTTAGAAAATACATAATTTACAATATAAGTGGTTTAATATATATTTTAATATAAAATGTTAAAATTGTATGATAAATATTATTGTAATATATTGTAATATATAGTAAAAAAATGAAAGTATACATTACTTGTCCCAACCTAAGACTTTGGCCAGGTTTGTTTGGTATGACTTTTATTTAAACTAAAAATCACTTCTAATGTAATAATGTGGAAGATTCCCAATATAGCTTTTTCAAAATGAGTTCAAAAGAATGTTCTAAATGATATTTGATATAAAAACTAGAAGAATCTACTTTTTTCTGTTCCTAAAGTTGAAAAAGTTACTAGGAAAAATGTATTTCTTATATCAAATGAAGAAAAATAAATGCATTTTAAAAAAATAGGATAAAGCTGCATTGGGAATCTCCTATGTCATTATTATGTTATGAATGATTTTCGGTTACAATAGAATTGTAGGAGTCGTTCCGAGCAAAGCCTAAAGTGTGTTTGTTTAATAAGTAGAATTAAGTAAAATGATGTTTATATTTTTTAAAAATTTATATGATTTATGATGTAAGTATTTTGTATGATTTTTAGTATAAAATGTTAAAATTATTTGATAAATATTACTATAGACTGTTGTTGTGCATAGTGAAAAATAAAAATACACCTATATTTGAAAATAAGGTGGAATTAGGTAAGGTGGGAGCTCATGTTTTCTATCGTATAACATGATTCTTAATTCTATATTTTCTATTTTTTATCAAATAATCGATGTTAGGAAAACAAATCTATAAAATTGACAAAATTGTTTATGGTAAGATTATTTTCATTATTTCACATTCAAATACTATTATAAAAGAAACGGTTATAATTACCATTCACATATCCTATTTGGTAAAAACATTATACACCGTGAACTTCATATGGTAAAAATCTATCAAATCTCGTTACCAAACATGACTATAGTGAAAATCGTGAAAACGAACGTAGTCTAAAAGTGTGTTTGTTTAAGAGGTAAAATTAGGTAAAATGATGTTCATGTTTTTAAAAAAATTATATGATTTATGATATAAGAGATTTAATATAATTTTTTAGTATAGAATATTAAATTTGTTTAATAATTTTTTTTATTTTTACATTTTCGTTAAGTACTAATAAGACCTAATTAAGAAGTTATTGTTGAGGTGACAGAATTTAAAAAACATGTAAAAAATCGTGAGATAAATCCTGTTGGAATTGAAAATATCTGGGGTTATCGAAAAATTTCCCGGTATTTTCTATCATTTTCACAGTACGTGGGTTATGGTAGGAAGTCAAAAACAGTTAAATTGGTAAAAAAAAATCTGATTGAGAATAGAAATTATAGGATCTATAAATGATAAATAAGATTTGATTAGAAATAAATCTGGTTGAGATTAAAAAATTTTAAGGTTTCCAAAATGTTTCACAATATTTTTCAGAATTTCTACCGTATGTCAGTTTTGAAACACAAAATTTGTCAAACTTTTCTTAATTAGTACATCAGAAAAACTAAAACGAAAATACAATCAAAATTAAATATATACTAACCATACTTAAATTGTTAGTACTAACAGTTGAGAACTTACCTTTTATAGGATTTGATGATGTCAAACAACTTAGTATAGAGCAAATAAAGACACAAAGAAATCAAATACAAAATACAACGTTATAAAGTTATAAAGATGGAATGAAGAAATTATACGAAGGTAGAAAGCTAAAGAAATTTGAAGAATTAGAGATAAATATAATGAAGTCAATGAAGACAAGTCATAAGCACATACATTCACTTAAAAAGGTTTGAACACTAATATAAGTCACACATTTAGATTTTAAGTTCACACACATTAAAATCAACACAGAGAAAAATCGTTATAATAATTCACTATTCATTTGTCAAATCGCAAGATTGAGAAAATCTTACAACGATCCAGTTGAAATTATATGGCAAAATGGAAAAATGTTATAACGATTTTAAACTGATTTTTAAGTTAAGTTTCTATTTATAAATAGGAGCTTAATTCATCTTTTTACACATCATTCACTCACGATTTTTCACTCTCCTTCTCATGACTTTGGTGCTCACATCTCAGACTTGGTTCAATGGATTTTTGTGCTTCTGTGAGAGGAGATCTTGAAGGTACAAAAACTTAAAATTTAAATTCTTCACTCCTTCGAGGTGAACTCATTGTTTGAGTTAAATTGGTCTCATTTTTCCTTGGTTGGTTTGACATGTGTTCTTCCTAAACACACATGAGTACTCATTTTGAAGTGGTGGGTTGAAGAGTTTAACCTTAAATTCTTGTTGGTTGAAAACTATAACCTTAAACTATTGTTAGTTGAAGAGTTCGACCTCAAACTCTTGTTGATTGAAGGATTCGACCTTAAATCCTTGATTGGTTAGATGATTCGATCTTAAATTCTTGTTGGTTGAAGAATTCAACCTAAATCATTGGTTGATTGAAGGATTTGACCTAAATCTTTGGTTGGTTGAGAAATGTGACCACAAACTCTTGTGTTAAAAACATCTCACACGCACTAAAATTTTCAATTTTATTTATTTCTCGTCACATCTCATTTATGTGATTTATTTTTTTTTTTAAAAATTAAATTTCATTTGATTATGGCATCAAAAATTACACTATAGTCGTAACGATATAAAAGTTTTTTCATGCAACTTTTTCTTCTTCTTTTTCATAACGATTTTCAAATACATCAACATTAAAAAATATAATTTTACTATTCTACGTATTTTATTTAAATATTAAAATAAATACAAATATTACATATACAAATCCATGTTTTCTTATCAAGTGGTTTAAACATTGATACATCTTTCTCTTGTTTAATAAACACAATCCTAACAATTAATGTTTTCCACTCTTCAAGCTGATCAAACCAAACATAGCAAGCATGTTTGAATTTTATGATTTTTTAGAAATTATATGATTTACGATAGAAAAGCAGTGATAGTATTTTTTAAAAATTACGATGAATAATGAATAAAATAGGTAAAAAAATAATGAATAGTATTTATTATAATGATGTGATGATGTTTTTTTTAGAGTTATGATTAATAATAAATAAAATATGTAATAGAATAATGAATAATATTTATTATATTAGTATAATAATAGTATTTTTTTTGAATCGTGATGACAGTATTTTTAGAATTATCAAATAATAAATAATATAAAAATTATTTGATAAATAATATTATAAAATGTTATAATATATAATAAAAAATATAATTATACAGTAATAAATGCTTACGTAATCATACGCTCAGTCGTATACACAAACAGATGCGTAACGTAGAAGAAACGTTGACGTAAGCGGAACCTTCAGCGCCGTGTGTGCGGTGGGTGCGTGCATTCATCTCGAGTCGTCGTCGGTGGGTGCGTGCATTTCAATCTTCATCGCGAGCTTTCATTTTCGCATTCATTTCATCAACAATTTTTTATATATAATCATTAAAGGAATATATTAGATTCTATTTATACACGTTAAAAATTTAAGAATTTTAAATTTTAAAAAAATTTATACATCTTTAAAATCTTAGAAAATAAAAATTTAAACTTTTTTTAAAATTTTCAAACATTTATGTATCCCGAAAAATGTAAAAAAAATTTAAATTTTTTCCTCAATATAAGTATAAATTTATTCTGACATTTATCATCGATTAGGTTAGAAAATTTTTTGTAGTTCTATAAAATTTC
Organism: Amphibolis antarctica; assembly: GCA_024699675.1. Taxonomy (NCBI): domain Eukaryota; kingdom Viridiplantae; phylum Streptophyta; class Magnoliopsida; order Alismatales; family Cymodoceaceae; genus Amphibolis; species Amphibolis antarctica. The sequence goes on from JAMKPZ010002486.1 coordinate 25,942, forward strand.
ATTATAATACATTCCTTTGATCTCATACATCTTGTCTAAACTATTGTTGAACTAGTAACTATACAAAAAATATAGAATTATATTTAAAATATTAAATATTTATAAATTTTGTTTAAATTAATTTTCTAGAATTTTTGTAATGTGTACAAATAGTATTAAAAAAGTTTCTTTTTCCTAATTTTTCTTTTTCTTTTTTTTTCACATTTTTTTAATTTTTGTTTCTCGTATTTTTAACGTGCATAGGAAATGAAAAGGGAAAAGGGAAAATGAAATTAGGAAATAGAAATTTTTCTAAGATTGTATATGTATATTGCGAAAATTTTGAAAATTTAATTTTTTAAAAAATTTATAAATATTTTATATTTTAACAATTTAAATATAATTTTACATTTTCCGTGTAACCACGAGTTTAGAGAAAATTAAAGGAGATTGAGCAAGATGCATGAGATTAGGGGAGTATATCGTAATGAAATTTTTACTAACTACAAGAATTTTCTAGATCCAATAAGTAAAAAATGATGAAAAAATATATATTTATAGTAATGAAAACTTTTTAAATTTTTTTATATTTTTTAAAATACACAAACACCTAAAAATCCAATTTTTTTCAATATTTTCAGTAAGCACAAACCCCATTTATTGGTTAAAAGACTTTTTAAGAATTTGTTTGAGAATAAGTTAAATTGTACTTTTGTAACTTTAAATTAAAGTGGTGTAACTTTAATTTAAAAATAACTTTAATTTAAATTTATAAAAGTATAACTCTTTATTAAAGTTATAGTAAATTATAACATAAAAATTTATATAAAAAAAAGAAAAATCTCTTGAACTCAAAGATCTCAATACACCGCATCAAACTTGTCGACCCATATATTCGCCGACCTAATATTTATTTGTATTGTGCCAGACTAATATTATTATGATTTGATTTAATCGTCCGTAAGCACAACCCGTTTAGTTCATGATTTGATTTAATCGTCCTAATCTTTCTGCGATAACATATTTCTATTTACCTACGTCATTATCATTATCTCTTTACATATTTTATTTATAATGTCCTTTCTCGTAACTTGACTTGATTTAATATCATAACTTTCTAGCTTATTAATATTATGTTCAGCTGGATTAACATTACTTCTTATGTCATTAATATTATCTTCAAGATCCTTAAGTAAATATGTTTGATCTGTTGTACAAATAAAGTTATGTACTAAACAATATGTTAGAACAATTTTTGATTGAGTTTCAAAGGAGAATAACATGCTATCCCACAATATGGTAAACTTATGTTTTAGTATGTCAAATGTTCGCTCAATTACTAATCGTAATTGTGAATATCTATAATTAAAATTTTCAACTACATTCGAAAGAAGATAATTTGCATCATATTCACTCAAATGATATTTAACTTCACAAAATGGGTAAATAAATTCTGGTTGATTTGAATATCCTGCATGAACTAAATAAAATTTTCCTGTAAAAAATAAAAAAATAGTTACAATTAACTAGATTTCACCTGCATTTAACTATGTCATGTATTTCGTACTTAAAGAAACTTTTAGACCATTTAATCGACTTATTGCATTTTATAAAATCCGTACATCAACATCAAATCCTTCTTATCTACTAAGAACATACACAATTTCATTTTATGCACAAACAACAATATTATGAGAAATAAATTTATTTCATTTTCTTTTCACCTAATTCCAGACAATACAAACACCCACTATAAGTTAAAATTGCCTTAAAATAATGGCCCAACGTGGTCCATTTAATTAGGTTGTGTTAATCAATAATATGGTTAAATTGTGACATCTATAATCATAATATTTAAATAATATTATTGTAACAACTTATACATATACGCAAAAAGGATATGTAAGTGCACATTTTGTAAGTATCATTTTATGCTACCTAAGAGATCAAATTACTTAGTTAAAAAATTAAGTTAACTAAAAAATTAGGTTATTTAATTAAATGATCAAGGCTACCTAATTAAAAGACCAAATTACTTAACATAAAATGATGTTTATAGAAGTTCTTTATGTAAACATGCATAGACTTCATGAAATATATATACATATATATATATATGAAAATTTTTTCCAATGTCTTTTCATTGATATCTTTTTAGACAATATTGATATTTTTGTAGAACTGTTTCGTAAACGAATTTTTTATTGAAGTTGAAATTTAATTTCTCATTTTTAAGTACACATATATTTTAAAAATGTTAAAATTAAAGTGCACAAATATTTAAAATTTATTTGTGTACGGTGAAAAGTTTAAAAAATTAAGTGAAAATAGAAATAAGAGGTAAAAAAAGTTAAAAAAAGAGTGTTTACGTTGAAAAGTCAAGAAAAATGAGAAATTTGATAGAGAATGAGAAGAATAATTACATTGTTAAATTAAAATATGAATATTTAAGTAAAAAATTCACAAACTTTAATATAAATTGATAAAATTTTAATATAAGTGATTTTAATAACTTAGCAATTTCTATCATTTTGTACATCATGATATTACCAAAGAGACATCTATTCACTATTGGTTGGAGGCAAGAACAAAGTAATTGACTTTAAGATATTTTCCCCTGAGAGATTTGTGTTTTTAGAAAGTATAAAAAAAATAAATTTTTTTTTTTATATTTTTTAAATACACAAATCTCTCGTAAATCTTATTTTCAATAAATTTACATTATACTTAGACATTATATGATATATATATATAGGCGTCACAACAAAAATCTGTGATACCTTTTATACGTAAATTTATTTATTTTATTAAATCAAATATCTATACTTTAAATATTGTGTCACCTGGAAATTTGGAAAAAAAATTCTTAAATTTCCGGTGTTTGTATTGTTTGAAATACTTTTCAAATCTTTATATATATATATATATATATATATATACACACACAAGAAATAATAATTTAATGATATTACTAAAGTATTATTTTTAATGTATCATTTTTGACAATCTAGAATAAATATTGTTAACTATATAGAGTAAGTTCGTAATTATACGGATTATGTAATTATAACATTTTCCTAATATATAATGTTATGATGAATTATATATAAAAAATATATTATAAATTTGTATAATTACTCTATAACAATACAGATTTATTTCATTAACTAAATTTAATCATCTAAAAATAATACTAATAAAAATAACATTCCAATGATACCACGAGAAATTCATTCCCCGTGTATATTACGATTTTCTATATTTTCTCGTCTTTTATCTCGTGACATTGAAGAAAAAAACTTTCAATTCTCTCTTACCTCGTGACATCGATGAAGTCTAGTGTCGTCGTCGTCATCGTCGCATTGTCGTGATTTTAATAAAGATTGATAATTATTTAATATTATTTTATAATTATTAATAGATTTTTAATATTAACCTTATTTATTAATAGATTAATGCCGGTAACATATGCACTTTAGTATTATCGATAAACGTTATTGTATAAGAAAAAATATATTAATAAATTATATTTAAAATATTAAAATATTAAATTTGTACGTTTCTGTTTACTTCTAAATATAAATTTTTCTCGATTTCTATGATGTAGCCTTGTAATTTTTTATTTTCATTTAATTAATTTTTAACGTACACAATAACTTACGTATTTATAATTTATCACGTAACTTTAACATTTATGAAACTATTATCAACTTTAATTATTTATAATTATTGAAACAACTATTATCAAATAAAGGTTTAAATTATATTTGATAACGGAGTACTTTAACTCTTATTATCTAATAAAGTTGAGTTTTAATTGTAAAATAAAAATTTACATATTAAAATTTATATAATAATAATGTATAAAAAATTACATAAAAATAAAAGATCGTGACTAATCAAAAGGTACGTTTGATTATAGTTTTTTTTAACTTTCAGAATCGTAGACGAAGTTTGAATTATATAATAATTTAATTGATAAAAATATATACTTAAAATTTAAACAATAATAATAATATTAAAAATAATTTTTAAAATTTTTAAAAATTGAAATCATAGGAAACCTAAAGTACATTTGGGAACAACATTTTTTAGCTCTAAGAGTTTGATAGAGCTAAAGTTGAAGTTATTTTCGAATTAAAATTCTATAGTAATTTAGGTGATTAAAATTTATATATTAGAATTTGTATAATAATAATAATATTAGAAATAATTTTAAAAGTTAAAAGAAGTTAAAAATGAATAAAGTTTAACTTGTTTGCTTATCTAACTTTAATTTTAATTTTAATTTTAATTTTAATAAATTATAATTGTAAAAAGTTGAAATTAAAGGTAATTTTGTAAATGATGATAAAATTATATAGTAAATTATAAGATTAAAATTTATATATAAATATTTATAAAAAAATTATAATACATAAAAATTTACGTAAAATTAAAGTAAAAAAGATTGAGATAAAAAAACTAAAAGAGACAGGCAAATATCACAACAATGAAAGGGGCTTCACCCAAGGCAAATCTTTCGTAGCAGAGCGAAGCGGGAGCCAGTCATGGCGGCGAGTGCGACTCCCCAGCGCGGCAGGTACTCCTGCGAGACTGCTTCTCAGACCCTGGAGTGGATGAACGCCATCGTCGACTTCCTCACACCTTACAAACCCCTGATCGAAGCACACGTCGTCAACTTCTTCAAGGTCCGTCCCAACACCACCGCTCACTTGTCACCGCTGGAACTTTTGTTTCGGCGGCGCTCTCATGTGCTTCGTGGACCATTGCAGGATAGACTGTGGGAGACGGTGGACGAGGAATGGATGCGGTGTCTTCGGCAGGAGCCGGTGGAGAATCTCCTCAACATCCCCTCCGGTGTGGTTATGGTGAGTTCAACTTTTTTTCTTCTTCTTCTTCGTGCTGTCCGTGCCTTTGATTGATTGTCCTTCCGAGTTGCGGTGTTCGATGTATTTGGATTTGAGCAAGGGCACACTGGGATTATGCTCTCATTTGTTGGTTGTTGGTTTGGGCAGGGACATTGGCCTGTGTCGCTCCTGAATTTTGTTCGAGACCTAAGATCTCTTGCGATGGATAGAGAACCGGAATCCTTGGATAGGGTACGAGACGGTCATCAGTAGTTTCAACTCTCAAGTGCAAATATCGATCTTTTTGGGATCCGAAGTATAGTTTGATTTCTGGCAGTTGTTTCCCAATTTGAACGTGGCATCACTTGGAAGTGTTATTGCTCAAGGAATGAATCGGAAGAAGAAACATGAGGTGAGTTGTTTGCTAAGTCTCATCAAAGTTTCACAGCTTTGCATCTTCTATAATGATTGCCTTCCTGGACAAAAATCTTGATGAAAACTGTCATTTGTAATGCAATGCATTCTCTCCTTTCTCGCAATGCTTTTTCTCGTTATAACACCTTTTTTTTAAATTTTGAAATGTTTTCGTTTCTCATACTGTGCTTATCATGCATGGGTTTATTTATGAAATGAATGCATTTTATATTTACGAGACAGGTCGAAATCCTTGCTGCTGTTGTTAATGCCACTGCAGGCAATGTTGGAGCTCAGAAAGTAATCGATGTTGGTGCTGGCCAGGTTCATAATGTGTTTACTTATTATTATCAAGCATGCTAACTGCATACCGTACTGCATTATCTCATCCACTAAATGACTAAATGGACATCCTCAACTACTTCTAGGTCCGAAACAAGGGTGTTAAATTGGATGCAGATCTTCCAAAGTCCATTCTACCAAAATTAACCACCTGATCTTGTCCTTACAATACTCAATCCAAACAAAGAAAGTGACAAGGCTGTACAATTGATATCCACCATTGTTGTAAAAATGCAAAATTGACATTATTTGGATTAGAAATTATTTTTTTTAGAACATGGGTTTAAACACAAGTTTTTTCAAAAATTTTATAACAATAATAACAACAATCTAAATCATATGGTGTGTTCAGTTTCCCTACTTGAACACTCCTGGTGTGGGGAAAATCGTTTTTTCGCCACTCCGGTGAACAATTTTTTGCCCCTTGCACGTTCTCCAAAGTCTCGTGCATTCCCGCTTTGGTCCTCTCTCTTTGCCCTTCCACAATCCTGTGATTTCTCACAAAAAAAATATTAGGGTGTTCACAAGTGGCCATGACGGAAGTTCTAGTTGGCTATGATGGAAATTCCGGTTGGCTAGGACGGAAGTTCCGGTTGGCTACATGGCTAGGACGGAATTTCTGGTTTTTTGCATGGTTAGGACGGAAGTTCCGGTTTTCTACATGGCTAGGATGGTTCTAGTTGGCTAGGACGGAAGTTCCGGTTGGACAAGATGGAAATTCTGATTGGCTATGACAAAAGTTCCGGTTGGCTACATGGCTAGGATAGAATTTTCGATTTTTTGCATGGCTAGGACGGAAGTTCTGGCTGGCCAGGACGAAATTTCTGGTTGGTGTTGATGAAAGTTTCAGAATTTAAAATTCAATGTAAATATTGTAGGGAGAATTTAATTTGTGTTGGTATATATTTGGTTAGTTTAATAAAATTGTAAAAGAATATTTTTTAAAATATATAAATGTTGATGTGATAGGAGACATGATAACAAAATAATGAGAATAGTAGATTGGAGAATGTGAAGGTAGTGATGGAAATTAATAGTACTCTTAGAAGCTGAGTGTGGTGTTCGTGAATAAAGCCATAATCTTACCATATGGGGTTAACCACATGAATTCATTTCCTTTATGTATTTTTATCTATGGTCAAAGTTGTGGCAAACTAATTTACATGAAGAGTTGAGAGACAATAAAACATTGTATACGAAATTTATAATAATTCACCAAAAACCTATGTTATTTCCACTTCTCAAGGTCTCCTACTTGAGTCATATACTAATTTAATGTTGTTTTAGAGGAGGTTTGTGCTCTTTGGAAATTTGGGAAGTAGATTTTTTTTGGATTTTCCAGCATTTGTGTAAGACAGAAATTCTAGAAAATGTTTCAAATTTTCCATTGATATAAATAGAAGGATTTTTCTCATTCTCTAATCTTTCCTTGTGAAAAATTGCTTGACCTTGACTCTTGCGACTCACCCTTTTGACTTATCCTGATGTTGTTGCAACCATTGCCGACTTGCCTGTTCTTCCAACTTGCCCTTTCTCCAGTTGTCATCATTTACTGGCCTTAACCCCATTTCATTAGAAACTCTTTTCATTGAAAACCCTTGATGGACAGTGGCCTTCGTGTGCAAGACCAGCAGAAGAAGTGACAAACATGTAGTGTTGGTGGAAGACTTAAATGACTTGCCAAAGAGGTGGTCATGAGTGATTGTGCATGATGAGGGTGGACGATGCAATAGTTGTGGGTAGATGTGTGGTGACTAGCGGCAAACCTAATGTAAGGTGGTAGACTCGAAGGAAGTAGGATTTGGGGCAGCTGGGGCCTCTTCCTTTTTTTCCTGTTTTTTTCATTTTCCTTTTGTTGTTTAACAAGGTGGATGACAAGGGTTAAAAATATGAATCGTTTACAATTTATGTACTCAATCTATCCTAACTCTATCCATTTTCCAAAAGAAACAGCAAAAGTACAATTGGTCTCCCTTGTTTCAATAAAATTCATAAAGTTCCAAATTTTCTTGACTTTTTGTGATGTGCACAAATAGTCTCATAAAGTTTTCCATTTCCATTTCCGTTTCTGTTTTCCAAATTTCCATTTATTAAATTTTTGATGTGCCCAAATAGGCTCTTAGGCTGACATTGGTTGAATTCCTTGGAAAATCTATGAAACCCTTCCTCTTCACAACCAAAGAGTCTTTAACACAACTTGACATGATAAGTAACAAAATTAACTTACAAAATTTTATAGCTTTATAAAAGAAGGAACAACTTTCACTATCATTGATGTATATTGAAGACAATATACTTTTTGTTTTTGTCTAACCATATGAAGGTATATCGATTCTCTTTGTTTTTCCCTAGCTTCCATTATTGATATATTTGACATAAACCTAAATTGATTTTTGTGATTTTAGTTACATGCCTTAGTCTTTATTCAATTACCTTTTTCCATAATTACATTGTATGACTCATTAACTTACTATCATGATAATTATTACAATTCTGTATGTTTTTTATTCTTAAGTTTTGTATGTTTAGTCAATCTCCATTCATCTGACAACTTCTCTGTTTTTCTTAATATCATAGTATTAAAGAGTTCTTTCTCCATTCATCTGACGTATTCTTTTCTATTAAATTTATATTAAAAATCTTAGTTGATACACTTTCAACCATTAATAGGAATAACATCTGGTTCAATAGTTTTCCTACGTTCTTTGCACCTCCTTTTACAAACTACTAATTCTCCTATGTTTTTTATTTTTTATATTGGTACTCAAAATTTGCATGTAAGAGTTTTCTATGGTAGATTTATCAAAAAATATATTAAAATATCTGCACCGTTTATCTTTTATTTTAGTTTTTATTAAAACTCTATCATCCTTGCCTTTAATATAGTTTACTTGGCTTAAATCTCTAGATTGTTTTTCTTTAGCCTTAACCAATTTATATATTCTATTTTCTTCTTATTTTATGCTCAAATTATCATATAATTCCTTATATGCTTGATTTTTAACTTCACTAGTAATGCCTTGTTCTTCTTGTTCTTACTAAGAAATGGAACAAAAAGGAAGGAAATTTCACTAGAAATGCCTGAAATTTAATAAGTCTAGATGAATTTATTTGTTAACGTTGTTCTTCTTGATCATCTAGTAGATATTCATTGGTTCCTTTTGTTGTTCTGAACTGTTACTTGAGTATTAAGTATTAAGTTTTTTTTGCTGATCCAAGCAGGGTTATCTTGCACAAGTACTCTCTTTTGAGTACAACCTTTCTGTGATTGCAGTAGACGCTTCTTCACACCATTCATCTGTTACAAATACACGTGCAGAACGAATAAAAAAGCATTATGCAGCTAAACTTCGTAAATTCCAATGTGGTAATCAAATAATGGTCATGTCCTTGTACTTTAAGGATGATTTTCATAAGATGCTTTTCAGATTATCCATTACGTAAATTTTCTGAGCAGGAAATAAACATGTGAATGTTCCTCAAACAGTCACTTGTAAAGTTCTCTCAAGTAGTACTCTATCAGCTCTGAGTAGGTGCAGCTTAAAAAATGATCTCTCAGACATAACAGGCAAACAAAATTTAGGAGTGGAGGACTTGGACATGACAAAAGAAAGTTCATCACGTGGAAGTGGTCTTATGCCGGTGGTTTTTGCTGGGCTTCATGCTTGTGGGGATCTTTCCGTCAACATGCTTAGGTTGCTTTCTCAATCTGATTTGCTGGATATTTTTATGGTGTTTGCATAAAAATTAAGGACAATTTCTTTCTGCAGTTTCTTACATTTCAAAGATCCTCATTATACAGGAACTTCATTCAATGTGAACAAGTTAAAGCAGTGGTTTGCATTGGCTGTTGTTACAATTTGTTATCTGAAGAGGGGCCTGGAAATATTAAGTCCTTATGTGGTTTCCCTATGAGCAGTGGGGCCAAAACATATGGCATAACCTTTAGTAAGAATGCACGTGATCTTGCATGCCAGGTATCCATGACAATTTGCTTATATTGTGGACTAGTTTTTTAATAGTTTTATAATAGGCACTTTGCCTCAGTGCCAGAGTCCACTAAATGGAGACCTGTATTCTGATCTAACGTTGAAAGAAATTGATGAGTTTTTGTTCCATAACATCTAAAAAAATTTATTTTTTTGGACATGAAAAATAAATAAGACATTATAATTGCCAAAAAGACTAGGTCCACTAGAGGCTCAAAAATATTGTTAAGATCTGTTGCAGAATGGGTACCTTTATTTAATAGTGATGGGTCTGACCCTATGTCTTATAAAAAGCAACATGGGAAAAAACATGCATGTTTTCCTCATATAATAAGAAGTCATCTTCTTGTCAGCTTTCACTTTCTCTTGGCACACTTTCACTTTGCAGGCAGACCAATTTATGCATTAATTTTTTTTCACTAGGTTCATGTTACTCAATTGTGTTCTATTTTTAGTTGCTATATTGGTCATTATTGCAGAGATCTTGTACTCCTTCCCTTTCTTCTCGATCTTAACATATAATAATTTCCTTGTTACCATTAAAAAAACCTTTTTTAAGTATGCATGTTCAAGTACTTGAATGTAAGATTTATTATTTTTGATAATGGTTATATTTTTGCTTAGGTTAGAACATAGATCTCCATCCTTCAAAGTAGAATGGAAGACTAATTTTTCTTCCTGTTATTGGTACCTGAATGTAATTTTTGTGCTAGGACAGAAAGAAAAATGTATTATTTTCAAGAAAGTGTCCTGTCAAGGCTTGAAAGAATTACCGATAAAGGAGTTTGCATAAGAATTTTTAGCTTACTATGTTCCCAAAAAAAAAGATATCCTATGACCCTTGTAACCATAACCTTTATCATTATAACTATAACAAGTAATTATACCTTTTAGCACTCCTCTCAAGCTAAAGCATATATATCCTAAGAAACGAAATGAAATTAGGATAAGCTGTGATGAAGTTCTTACTCTTTTGTAGCAAAATAGAAATATCAAGGCCTAAGACACTTGGATCCATATATGTTGGTAGTGGATGAGTCAACTTGAGGTATTTGAGGTGATCATTAGCAATGATATTATATCTATAAAAGATGAGTCACCTTTTGTTCCACAAAAACTAGATTGTCTTCGATATGATCTGATGCTTCAATTGGGGATGGAAGCGGAACACTATCTTGACAATTGTCATTTGAACCAGGAAAACGTTGGAACTTAAAGAATGTAGCATCAACAAACATGATGGACCACTTGAAGATGAAAAATCAATACCCTCTCTAGATTCAAGAATACAATAAAAGCACACTTGCGTGAAGGTGGATACAACTTATCAAGCCTTGATTACAAGCTTTGAACAATGACATTACATCCAAATACTCTAGGAGTGAAAGAGAATGACATCTCCTTTGTAGTTTTCTAAGTGGTATCTCACCACTAAGAGGTGTATATTGATGAGATATAAGATTGTAAGAGTTGTGTATTTATGAATATTCTGCTACTATTTTATAATATGGGTGAAATTTTGAGGTAAATTTTTTTACAGCCATTAGATTATTGATACGACCAACGAAATAGTATTTTGAAATAAAAAAAGTTGGATGAAATGTGATCCCACACTTCCCTTCATGGGATCATAAGATGTGATCTCATTTGGGATAGTACTTGCAATCCTTGCATGGGATCCCTATCAATGATGGCGATCTCAGAATTCCAGTGTGGGATTGCAAATCTTTGTAATTTTTTACTCTTGAAAGTGATTTTGAACCTGTGCATGAATTTTTTTATGCTCTTTTATAATTCTTTAAATTTTGTGATAGATTTTGGTATTCCACAATGGTGGATAAACTCAAGTTCGAGTTTCATAAATCCTCATTGAAGCACAGCTTGTACATGTCTTGTAGATTATCTATGCTTATGGTGGTAGACAATAATGGTATGACAATCGAAAACTAAAACTAAGGTGTGTAAAATTGTAAAACTAATACCATTTTTCCAAAAAGGTTTTTACTATATCTATAGATAGATAGATATAGACATGTGCGCACACACACATTTACATATATTTATATATAAAATTACAAAACCCAATATAAGATCTGCCCAAGTAAGACAAGGTGCAGTAGACAGTCCAGGCATATGATTAAATGACAACTAGGTGCCAGCATTAATAAGTATGCATTGTACTTCTTTTTGTAATCTAATGGAGCTTTCTACTTTCCATTTAAAAACTCTATTTGAAAGATAGTATGAAATATGTGATGACTTTTATTGCTGACCCTACCTAATAGGATTAAGGTGTTGGTTGTGTATGCGATGATTTGTAGACTGTTTATTAAATTATATGACAAATGGTTCATGGGTTCAAGTTTAGAGTGTGATAAAAGTGTATTTATTGCTGTAAAAGCTACACAATGCTCACTAACTTATACTTTTTGGACATTTTTTTATATAATGTTATTACATGTTTTAGCTTTACCACTTGAGATGCCAAAACTAACGTCATTAGGTCTTTAGAGTGCTGAAAGATGGAAAAGCCTCTCAGGTGATGGTGCACTTCAAAATTTTGATCTGCATCTATTCCGTGCTGCTTTTCAGATGGTATGTTTCATTCTTAATTGTCACTTGTGCTAGTTCATCATTTTATTTTGTAATGCACAAATACATAACAACTACTATTCATGGGTTTTTTCATCCTCTTTGGTGATTGATTGGAATCATGTGGACAATACCATCAAAATTGCTTATACTTTGATTGTGGGGATTTTTTCTTTGTTTATGTTCAAACATTTTAATGTCTTGGTAATTTATTCTATTTGTTTGATTGCTTGCTGTGCAAATCTGTTTGTAATTTATGTCTAAATGCTTCTAATGTGTGGCTGATGCCCCTTATTTTGTTCTTTTGATATTGTCTTGGTCCATGGATGCTAATAAAAGAAATTGAAGTTTCATGTACCATTTCTTCATTCTTTCTAGAGGACCTAGATTTGCTCAAATACATGGCCTTAAATTGATAATTTTTTACACTATTTAATAGAAAGTGATTCATTTTTTAAAATAGAACGTATTAGTTTCAAAATTGACATATGGGAATTTTGATTACAAATAATCTGTAAGAGTATTAGATATATGTGTTGTTTTGTAGGTAATAGTTTCACATTGCTTGTAATGTATTGATTATGCCTCTTTAGCCTTTATATAGAGACTTTGTGGTCGATGATGATCAACTCTTCCACTTGTTTCTTTTGTCATATGATATAAGAGCGTAGATTTTTGAGTGAGGCAAAGAAAGAAGAGAAACCTTAGTTTCTGTTGCCATTTCTTTGTAGTGGTGTGGTAGAGCCCTTGACTTCTCCATTCTAAATTTCTTGCTTACTTTCTCCTCTAACATGATACCCTAAATTTTCTCTTCTTTGTCCACAACACTACCCACATATTCCATTTTTAAGCATGTATATGCTACAATCTATCATCTCCACCATCCCTTTGGCTTGCTAGTGTTTGTCACCCATCGCAAGCACCTCCTCTTATGTCGTCAGCACCTCTGTTAGTATTGGAGTCACCACTTCGCCACTTGACCTCAACTAGTGTTTTCTTGTATGAGTTTTGATGTTAAGGTGGATTACTTTGTCAATATGGTAATTTTTATCTTCTACCAGACATGTCTAGTCATTGAGTAGTATTTGATAGTTCAATGGAAGTTGTATTAATGTAAGTATTTGTAGTAGTGTACATTACCAAGTTTTCAATATTAGTCTTTTTAAGTGCCCAAATATGTTAGTTGTGTCTAATTATATCAACAAGTTGATTAATGTTCATGTTTACTTAATGAATGTTGTGTAGGGGATGAGTATCATTCATTAAGTGTAATGACATCAATAATTTGATTAGCAATTGGGTTTGTCAAATATCTATTAGAAGTGTTGTTGATTGAATTATGTGTAAAAGATTGAGTCAATTGATCAACATTTGTTCCTACCTACGGTATGTTCAAAGAAGTTGGCTGATTGTTTGTGCTTGCATAGCATTACTATCTTATTGTAGCTACTATTACTACAATAGTTGCCTTTTAGTGCTTGTAGTTTTGATGTTTATTTTATATTATGAGATATTACCTTCTAGTAAAACCTTAGAAAATTGATTCTATAGGTGTTCAATCTAATGATTGAGCATGCTTTAAGATTGATTCTCATCATCTTCTCTCCTTTTCTCTTAAACCTTTCTAACCCCATAAATTCCAAATTAGAACACCAAACTACCTTTATTTCAGTGGAGAGAGTAAAAAATTCAGAAGAATGACTTAAATTTGGACACCTATAGAATTGATTTTCTATAAGTACTAGTAAAGGATTAGGACCCTTATATTATTACTGTTAAAGTATTAGGATATTATGTGTTTTTTGTTTGAATTTAGTCACACATTTCTTAACTTGTATGCATCTTTTCTATGTAGCTTCTTTATATGGTGACTTTTTGTTTTGTTGATATATCTTTCCATTTTCATCATTTCTTATGTTTTAACATTGTATCAGAGCATAGGTTGAAGTGTCAAAGTGTAAGATATAAGGAGGAAATCCTTAGCCATTGTCATCCACCCTCCTCCCCGTGACCAAGCTTTGGTCACCCTTGTCTATTCATGTTATCTACCCTCTTTGTCTAGGACTTTAAGCACATTGTCCATTGTTGCACTTACCTTTGTCCCATTGTAGGGCCTATCATGAGTGCTGGATGCCTCCTTTTCCCATGCTCCACTCCTTTACCTCCTATTGTTTCCTTGCCTTCCATGTTGTTGTCTGGTACCCATAAGAAAGGGAGGAGGATAAGGGTCATGTGTGTTGTCTTTAAAAAAGGTGAAATGAAGATGGAGATGTTGTCCTACTTGTGAACTGAAAAAAGTGAGGGGGAGTCATGGGGAGGGAAGAAAAAAGTATGTTGAGAAAATGGTGAAAGTTTTAAGAGGAAAAAAATGAAAGAACAAGGAGAGAAAAACAAGATAGAAGAAGAGTGTTTAATACTCCATTATTAACCTCCAAATTAGTTGTATTTTCTTGTGTAAGTCTTGACATAGTAGTAATATTGCTTTGTTAAAGTTGTTTGTCTTCCACAAGATCAGATTTAATGCTAGGGAATGCTGCTCCATCACCTTTACTAAATGGTTAATTGTGACTGTATTAGTATTTGCTAAAGCATGCGTGTGTGTTTCTTCGTCTAAGTGCCTACATGTTGATTGTGTCTATTGATATTAACAGTGAATCAGTGCTTGCACTTGTTATAAAGCAATCAACGTTTAACCATTGTTTGTGCTTGTATGGTATTGCTACCTATTGATGCTACTATTTTTGCCATAACATTTATCCTAATTAGTTATTGTCTATTCAATCATTACGTATCTCCTTGTTCAGCTTTTTGAGTGTATTACAGGTTTTTTAGCTATGCTTAAGCTTGTTGCAAGATGGGCATCTTAGATGTTTCAATTTGAGAGGGAATATTAAACTATTTGGATATTGCATTGTATATATAGGCTTAGTCTTGCATTGTTTAATTTGTCTATTTTCTCTATGTAGCCTTCATAAATTGAGACTTATGTTTTGTTAATAAATTATTTGACTTTCACCATCTTTTGCTTTAAAAATTATATTTGAGTCTGTTGCAAGTTTTGTACCTTGGTTGCTTCAACTTGAAGAGTGTAATACCGAATTTTTTCAATTTGACTCAGATTGGTAATTTTTCATCACTCGGATCAGTTTTTTTGCTACCCAATCCCATAATTGGTGTAATACTGAATCCCGTGGATCAACTAATTTCAAATTGTGGTTCAAATCTGATTCAGTGTATTGGTCAATTCCAAGAATTTTGTGTGGAAGAGAATCAGATTGATTAATCCTTTTAAGGATTGGTTGATCCTTTTCATCTGTTGATAGCAAGTGCTAAGTTACAGCTAGACTTGTCAATCGTGCCGTGTCGGCCCGACACGACATGATTTTTGTGCCGGCATGGTCCACACCACCAATGGGCTAGCTCAGGCACGGTCCGTAGCACGAAAAAATACTATTCGTGTCGGTCAATGACATGAGTTTGACCAACACGATTCTTTCCGGGATCTGATGCTATGACTTGGCGGCTGGTCCAATGACCCGGCAGCCGATCCAAGATCCAACGGCCTGTCTCCCCTGTCGGCCGCACGACCCGTTCACGGTTCACCTCCTTTCTGCCCACGCGACCGTTTACCCTGCGGTCCCTGCTAGCTCGCACGGCCTTCCCCCTCGGGCGACACTGCGAGCCGATTGCCAGCCCAATGACTCGGCAACCGACCCAATGACTTGGCTGCCGACTCAGGCACAGTTCCCCCCCCCCCCCCCCCGCATACGACCGTTCAACCATCAATATTTAAATTTAATTCAACATTCAAGTATTCAACAACTTAATAAATGAGACAATCAGACAATAATGCATATAATTAAATTAAGTTTTTATTTATTAATGAATTACGTATTTTATATTTACATTATTACAAATTTACAATTACATTTAAACAAATTTTATAACAAAATTAAATTACATTTTAAAAAAAATTACAAATT
>JAMKPZ010002487.1:0-46061 GCA_024699675.1 Amphibolis antarctica
CAAAAATTTAAGTCATTGATTTAAATAATTTATTAATCACTTACTCCAACATATTAAAATAATAAATTAATGCATATGTTAATTAAGCACTTAAAAAATCTTAATCACCATATTTGTAATCAATAAACGATTAATTAAAATTCATAAGTTAATTAACGTAATAATTCAAAATATACGTACAGAGTTTTAAAATTAAAAAAAAAAGAGTGTACACGTCTTTTTAAGTGAAAAGAGAGTGTGTATTTTTAAATTTCACCTGTAAAAAAGAAAGTAACTTTTAAGTTTTTAAAATTCATCCATCGTGAAATCGACAGATACCTACAGAATCGTATTCTGTAGGTACATTGTATAATAATAATAATAATAATAATATATATATAATTATATAAAATTAAAATTAAAGTTAAATTTTAAACTTTAAAAAATCTTACTGTACGAAACCAAATGTGCACAACGTACATTTGAACGAAGCTTCCACGTCTCAATGAACTACAAATGATGATGATGCGGCCGCCGGCGCAGCACCACACGGTCCTGTTTTCGCGGATAATGTTGTTTTCTTCTTCTAGATTTTAATCAAGATCGAGGAGAGAATAAATAAATAAATAGTGTTGGGAGGACACTTTGATATTGCGGAGACTGGTACCAACGTCGTTGGTTCGGATGGCCCGCAGCGTTTTTGGTATCGTTTGCCTCGAATATTTATCATGTAATTATATTTTTTATTATATAATTATATTTATTAATATTATCATAAATTATATTTTTTTAAAAAAATCGAAAGATTTAACTTACAAATATTCAAACAAACGAGTGGATTATGACTATTCTCTGTAGCGCAGCCGCGCAGGCACTCGATTAATTAATGATATCGCAGAGGATGAACTTGTACCGGTGCAAACACATCTTCAAGCAAGAGAACTCGTGCATTACAACAGATTGCGTAATATGAAGATTAAAAAATCTTTTATTTCATTTTTTATCGCGAATTTGAACTTTGAAGGAACGGTGAAATCTTTGATTTTATAATTGTTTTCGCCGGCAAAATGGTTCCAACTGCAGGTGCCCAGAAAATGGGGGGCGCTGTTGTCGCTTCTCTGCGTTTTTCTTTTAATTTAATGGAGTCCTCGTCCGTTCGCAGGTTCGAATAATTAATTTACGACGATCATGCACTTTTGTAATAAGAATTTAATTACCCAATTAATTCCTCGTAAGAGAGTAATTAAATAAGCAACTTCTTGTCATCATCTGTCGCATGGGTTGTGTTTCCAGCTCGATTTCATTTCGCCGGCCACTGAAATCCCCGAAGAATTCGTTAACGTTTTTGAATCACATCACACATATAACTAATCAAACATAAAACCAGTAATCGATCGGATCGATCATGCAAAGTTTGCATGGTGTTTGGTTACAGCTAGATCGAGCAAACCAATAAATATGAATGACAATTAAGCATAAAATTTACATGAATTCACACTAACAAATTGGGTTGTGGAGTTAGAACGGCGACGTTGGTCGATGATGGTGAGGATGGACGGTTCGACTTTCAGGAGAGGTTGAGGACGGTCCTCTTCACTAGTTCCACCAGATGAGAAGAGACGACGATGGCGGAGGTTGGGACGCTCAGGAGAAGGATAAACACCATCCCGAAAGCCACGCTTGGCCTGGTCCTCAGCAGGAACGACTGCAACAGCCCCATGGCTTCGCACACGTCGGAGTTGTATCCCTCCTTGTACCTCTTCTCCCATTCCATCCACCCCGCCGTGCTCGGGTCGTCGTCCCCCTCCTCCACCATCTCCATCTCCCTGATACGTTTCCGGAGCACGATCATGTCCTTGTCCACGGCGTCACCCCTGAAGGAACAGCGGGCCGCGCCGCATTTTCTCCCCGGCCTTCGTCCGGGGAATGCCGACCTGAAGGTTCCCCGCCGGATCAGCGTCGGAAGGTTGGGAAGGAGGAGAGCGGCGGAGGAGTAGGAGGAGGAAAAGCAGAGGCGGTTCATTTTCCAGACGCTGCTTTTTGTTTTTTTTTGAAAATTAGAGCTGCCTTTTGTTACGAGGTCGCTTCAAAGATTTATATAACGGTGGAGTTGAAGAATGTTCTTCCGTAAGGACGTGTGGGCCCTCCCCACGTGGCTCCGTATGTTTTGCGTGTCCATGACTAATCGACACGTCGATAGCCTAAACATTCATAGTTTATTAAAATATTTAAATTCATATTATTTTTTAAGAAAAAGTGTATTTCAGATGATGTGATATTTATTATTTTAAAGAAATTATATACGATATAAGTATTTTAATATAATTTTTTTAATATAAAATATTAAAATTATTTAATAAATAATAATAATAATAATAATAATATTATTATATATAATAAAAAATAAAAATATATAATAAAAAACACGAAAACAAATAAATGATATTTTTTATTTTTTATTTTTTCACGCTGGTTTGTTCAAACGACCCCTTCCGATTCCTTCTCGAGGAAGTCACGTCGCATGTTGAAGATGTCTTGTTCAAATAACTTGGGCGAAGAAAAAATAAATTGATAAAATATATAATAATATTGTAATGTTTACTTAGAATGTAAGAAAATTTATTTAAATTAACGTATTTATATATTTTTAGTGATTGTATAATGTGCACGTGTTTTAAACTCATTTTTATATATTAATTTTAAGTAATGTATAATTTTTGTATTTTCAGAAAATCTTCAACTTTTAAACTTTTCAAAATTTTTAAAATTATAAGCTTCAAAATAAGTTTCAATGAAAAATCTTTTAACTCCTAAAATATCATTTTAGTGGTGAAATGATGATCGTGTTAAAATAAGTCAAAGGAATAATATCTTAAGGGTACTATAACAAGGTGCTTTAATTTTGAACATTGCAGAGAGTTAGAATTTGAATTTTATTATCAAATAAAATTAAATTATACAGTAAGTTATAAAATAAAAACTTATATACGAAAATTTATATAATAATAAAATACGTGATGATTTATATGAAATTAAAATTAATGTTAAAAAAGCATTACAAATGAAACATAAAATTAATTAAAGCTTACTTTCAACTTTCAGAATCATTTTAATTTTTTTCTCGATTTTTAATATACTTATTCTATTACTAAAATTATTTTTCTCATTTATTCTATTTCAAAATTATTTTTTACGTTTTATTTCTAAAATTTATTTTTTCTATTTTGAAAGCGTTGACTAAAAGAATGGAATCTAAGTTCAATGTCATAATTATGGTATTGTGAATAAGTGTGGACGGTTTACTTTTAGAGGCGCCTCCAGCCGTAGAGCCAGAGGTTTCCTCCTTTCCCACGTAAATTCATGAGATTTTAAGTTTAAGAGTGGGGCCTATTTTATTTAAAAAATTAAAAAAAAAGTGAGGGACGTCTTCAATCTTATTCACGTAAGGAAGGTGATCAAATTAAAGACAGCTTTAAATGTAAGGTTAAAAGATTCTCTCTTTTACACTTACGGTTTCGTTTGCATCCGTAAATTTTTATGAATTATTTATTTATATCAGTAAAATTAATTTATTTTATTTTTTTATATTATTTATTTTTCATTTAAAATAAAAATAAAATTCAAACTTACAGGATCTTAATCTATCTAGAATTTACTTAATTTAAACTTTTTTATTCACTTCTATTACGAAAATTTCTAATTTTATTTAATTTTAATAGATACACAGATATCTTCTATATTAAATTTATATATATTAATTTAATTTCATTTAAATAAATAAATTTATATTTATTTATTTTTAATCAAGTCTAAGGTCGTCACGTACGTTAAACAAATTTTTAAAAAAAGCTGTGAGAAAGCACTCACTGTAAAGAGAGTGGTGGGGCCAGAGGCTCCCTACTTTCCCACTTAATATTTTTTTGATGAAAAAGGTTTTAAGTTTTGTTTGATATTGAGTTATAATTAAGAGTAATTTTATAAATAATATTAAATTATATAGTAAATTATTAAATATAAATTTGTATATAAAAATTTGTATATTAATAATAATATATGAAATTTTGTGAGAAGTTAAAACGTCTTAGTTTGAAATGAAGGGTTATTTTAGAGAGTTTCTTTTAACTTTAAAAATTAAATAAAGTTAAAGTTAAAATTAGTTTCGTAAATTAAGTTAAAATATATAGTAATTATATAATAATTTAAATAATAAAAATTTATATATTAAAATTTATTTAATAATGATGATGTTAAAAATAATTTTAAAAGATTTAAAAAAAATTTAACGATGTCTTGGAATTGACGGCAACTTTCGTCTAAAAAATATAATATTTGCTTTATTCTAACAGATGTTTCTATATCTAAATGAACTTAATAAAAAAAACTTCGGTTTTGACACATCCAACCTTATTAATTTTATAAATAATTGTGGATGTACAATCAAATTTGATATATTATTTATAAAAATAGTATCTTAATTTTGAAAATAATTATATATATATATATATATGATCAGACGAGTCATCAAAAATTTTAATTTCTTTTACTTTTCGAATAAGATGCAAATGATTAAAAAGAAAGAAAATAGTTTTCTTTCCTACATATTTTACATAAATTTCATCCACACATATTGTGAAAGGACAATACGTCTGTGCGAGGAGGAGCTTCCAGAAGATCAGACCGACTTCAAGACCTCGTTTGATTTAACTGTAATTTTAATTTTATATAAATTTTTAATATCATTATTATTATATAAATTTTAATATATAAATTTTTACTATTTTAATTAATATATAATTTTAACATTATTTACGAAATTATACAAGAATTCTCTTCAAATAGGATCCAAGAATGCAAAATATCACTAGCCTGCAGATGCACTGCGTAAGATTTACAAGGTTACCAGTCATCACCCATCAGAAACACCAACCCGTCATCGGTCATGCCCAGATTTGATTGTCATCTGTCTTACCCAGACTTGAAAGGATCAACTGTAACGCTCTAGATGGAAAAGCCGCATCTTCTGGAGCAACCACATTTTGATGACTATTTCTAATTGTAATTTTTCTCGTCAAAACATTTTTAACATCTAATATATTCTTCAAATTATTATTATTATTTTTGCATGTTCTCAATAAAAAAATGTTAATTTATGCTCCTACCCTTTGTTCTCTAGTTTTTACTCTTTCTCGAAAATGCAATTAAATATTAACTTTAGAATGTAAAAGGATATATCTAACTCATCAAATGATCTAAACTGTGTCTTATCTTGTTATAAAACCGTATCTTGCAAATCCTCCGCCTCAATCCCATCCGGCCTTCAAAACCCTGTGTTGCATATCTTGTTTATACAACTTACTTATTGATTGAAACACTTGTAAAATCTACGATGTCTAAAATCATGATTGCAAGAGATAGATCAAATACATGTTCTTCCACACCAACATTCAAATAAATCCTTCGAGGTCCACATTGAACTTACTCAAGGTGATCAATAGTGAAGAGGATGGAATGAAAGAATGGAAGAAGAAATGGAGACAAAGAAAAAAGATGGCAACTCAGTGTAAGGAAAAATCAGTTGTGTGGGAGAGAAGTTAATTATGTGATTGTCGGAATGAAAATTTAAAGATGGGAAACCATTGACAGTCAAAAAAAAGAGAAAAGATGTACAAGCAAACTTGTGTTATTCCCCTTCCACTCTTTTTATGGCTAAAACATTCACTGGATGACATCCTCTGATTAAAAGAAATGGAAAATAATTTTTTTTCTTTATTGAGGACATACAATCAAATATAATATTTTAAAGAATATATAATAATTAAAAATGTCTTCAATGGTATGGAAATAAAAGACACTTTCAAATTCTTGAACTACCATCATGAGGAATCATGATAGCATTCAAATAGAAAATAAGTAGTTTTATTTTTGAAATCAGGAAGAAGTTCATGAGGTAAATAAAGAAACGTACTTCTTAAGCTAACTACAATAGAACAATTGACTACAGATGACAATAGTCATAGTCTCCTCCAAAAATCAAATCCTAGAAAATGTAAAAATAAAGGAAAATGTACTTCCCATATAAGTGATGGTAAGCGGAAATAAAATCAGATGTTTCAGCAAGAGCAGGACAGTTACGGCCTAACAAGAGCTTGACACACAAAATCAAAATATCATAACTAATTGGACATGGACCGCACCATACAAGATAAAAAAAACATGCTGTTGCCAAATAGGCCATGCATAATTAAGATAATATTATGGAAATGGATGTTTGAGTAAAAAGAGGGTCCTTGAGGAAAAAACATCATGCTCCATATTTTGGTGTCTTCCAAAGTTTAAATGCAACCTCGTGCAAGAAACGATCAGCAAGTATGGTTAGGTTTCCACCATTCTGCATAGAAAATGCATGGTTAGGATGATAGATACTTATAAAGTAAACACTGCTGAGAAAAATATAGAGAGGGCTGAAACTATATCCAAAATACACAGGACTAGCTGCTTTTGAATCAAAAGATATTTTTTTTTTTTCAAGCAAGTAATACAATGGTTATTCAATATCTGGCTGGCATGCCGTGAAGGTTTTCAGAAACCAGTGAGCTGTAAGAGTTAGGCTATAATCAAAATCATTGTACATTAGCATCAATTATATGCAAAGTTAATAATGTTAATAACGGACGTTTGTCATTTCTCATCAAGGTAAAATACATTATGGGTTTCATATATATATCTATATCAGCTACTTTCAGGACACGATATATGCATTCAAGTAGATAACAGATGCGGCAAGCTTGGCATCATCTCACACTCAAGCCTATACAAAGACCTCAAATTTACTGATCCAAGCATTATTACTTATACATACCTTAGATCTGTAAATAAAAGCATGAGATTAAAAGACAATTCTTTATTACTGCAGCCTAGAAAAAAATGAAAATGCAATAATAAACTTGCCAACATAAACTAACAAGGAATCATCATCTCCATCGACATATTGGTTACAAAACTTTCCATTAAAAATGAAGCACGTCACTGAAAGTATCAATCAGACTCATTATTGTATGATTTAGGAAATAAAATGTTAAATCCTCAGAAATTTGAATAATTCTAACTGTCCTCTTTATTATTTCTCCAGCATAAAATTATTTCATTGTCACAGGCATCACAACTAGAACAACTACTAAATGCATAAATTAAGAAAAACCAAATTTTGAACTCTCAAGTCAACCTGTTAATTTGATTCAAAATACTGCTGCAAACAAGAAGCACATATAGCACATTAAATGCACACCAATCTAGAATGAGATACCTGCAAGTGTTATATCATGATGGAGCAAACATACCATTTTGACAATCTCATTAGGAGACAAATCATGGTATAGACACAAAAACATAAAACACACTGGGGTAATGGAAATAAATGCATCAGAAAAGCAAACAAATAATTTAAGAGATGTACAAATTAAACTATCATCAGTTTGATTAAATATGTGAATCACCAACAATAATGCAGGTAGTATTGCCTCACTCTATAAGTACCAGAGGATAAAATTACCAAGGTTCTAAATCACTTAGCATCACTATTTAACCATTATGAAAAAAAATTGATTAAATTTGTGCATGAATAAGAAAAGTGAGAGAAATTGAATATTATAAGCTGACTATTCTTATTTTACCACTATATTTTTAATTTCACATTATGGATATGAAGCTTTATTTCATGACTCTTTTTCAGTGTCGAGAGTTTTATATCCTCATCTACTGTTTGGATTTATTTATAAATGAAAGAAAAACTAAAAGACTTATCACACATAAATAAACGTGATGAAGAAGATAGCAAAACAGCTAAATGTTGACCTAGATACAATCACATTGACTCCTCTACAAATCAGGGAAAATATAGAATCTTTTATAGCAATATCTTATCATGCAAGCAATCCACGCAAATGAAGAATTTTCAAGCACAAAGAAAATGCTTACTGATGTTGAGGATGCAAAGTTCCCTGTTGATCATCAAACAAACGTACTTATCCTTCTTAAATAATGTTGTTGCAAAGTGTTATTCATTCACGACAATTGTCCACTCACTAATATGAAAAGAGAAATGCTTATCTGTTGATCCACTATTGTTCGGATGATTGACAATATGAATCTTTTATGGCTAAACTAGGAAGTCACGTAAAGATTGTCAATGGTAAACCTAAATGATGACAATGACCCAGAAGCAACATTTCTTCATCAAGAAAATGTTAATTGGCAGATTCATCAGAAGTACATTAGTACAATGAGAAAAGAATGCCAAAACAACAATTTTTTATAATGGTAGTATTTTTACTTTCTCCAAGATTTAAGCATTGAAGGAGACTACTAGTACTGTTATTCCTATCTAATTGAGCTATTATAGTTGATTAATGTTAAAACAATCATTTTTTTGAAATACTGACATTTAAAAACTACAAATTAGAACCTCAAAAGATGTAGCAACTAATTTTTTCCAAAGTTGTTAGAATCAATCAGAGATGAAGATAGCATCAATTTTCAACTCTATTGCAAAAAAGGAGCATGGCATGGGGTGGTGGCTTTTTTTGAGCAGCAAGCATGTGGGCTTTATAGTGCATAAAATACTCACCTTCTCTATTTCCTTAAAACTTATCTCCTTTGCCAAATCCCTGCGAGTTACTGAATCCTGCAAATGTGCTAGTAGCAAAGGATGATGATGCCTGCAATAAATCAAACTATGTATATGAGATATGCATGCAGAAAAATCATGACAGGGCCAAATCAGGTTATTCATACCTAATATCATTAAGTAGCACCCCTTCTTTCATGGTATAACTTTGCCGAGGACGAAGTAGTGATAGGTCAGAATTCATTTTAACCGGGGAAGCTAATAGCATTGAACCATTGCAGTCTTGCTCAGAAATAGTCCCATAGCTCAAGACAAGAGAGATAAACAACCGGGAAGAAACCACAGATTCAGCATGAGCAATTTGCATTATCTCGCAAACAAACTTATCAAGACAATCAACATCAGTCCTAATAACCATCTTGTCTTTGAAGATCTTTACCATTTCATTAGCTCTAATATGAAAAAACACTAGATCAAAGTCACTTTTTTCCAAAAAATTTCCTTGTGAAAAGCCTAACAGCTGCAGCAACTCCATGACTGCAGGTAATTCATTATGGACTTTTTGTTGGAATACAGCACCAGTGTTACCTTGTTTAATCAGATCATCCAATTGCAGGACAGTAAAACCAATATCTTTTGCAAATGACCTAATACCAGAACTAGCTGTAATCATTGCAGCCCTTAATCCCATAAATCTGTAGTTTGATGAAAATCTAGTCAATGAACCAACAAATTATCACCATTTTAGTTGTAGAAGAATATAAAGAACCTCTCTGAAATTATCTGCATAGATGATACATTCCTGGCATCCTTATCAGCAACAGTGTTGTTTTGCCCTTTCTGAAATGCAAAATACACAATCAGAGCATATTTCAACAAGGAAAATGGGCATCAGGTGTATTCAGAAAGAAGACCTAGAAAGTATGTAAATGCCATTGCAAGTGTTCTGTTATTCTCACCAATGAAGTGTAATACTCATAGGCATCCAACAGCTGGGCTAATTCTTGGAGCTCCCTGTCATTGTCATTTTCTGGAATTACACAGAAGCTGACCATCAGATGAAGTTGACATTAGACATCTTGCTTAGTTCACAGAAGTAGAGTGAAATAATGAGAATAGGTATTATAATAAGCTGATGATGCCGAACTAGGGTTTTTAAATCTAAGGGCTGTACTAATTAGCCTATAATGTTTCTCTACATCAATAAGGACCAAATTCTTAGAATTTTTTTTTTGGAAGACAATTCCTAGATATTATTGATTTAGTACAATTTAATTTATCCATAGATATCTTGTAGCATCTGAGGCTTTAAAGAAATTCTTATTTCATGTCAATCTTTTCAGCCTCCAATTCCTTCAAAGAGAAGGTTGCATGGTCATATGGTGGACTACATGTCAGCACATGGTCTGCATCCATGATTAGCTTGGTGCAATACATGCATCTCATTCGTCCATGCATGTCCATTTTTTTCATATAAATGGTCTGATTATAGAAGGTACATTATTATGATTTTAGAGTCTCTGGATCAATTTGCCAGAGTTTGTTTTTCAAGACCACCTACTGGCTTGTGCCCAAGTTTTGTTTTTATTTCTTGCATAAGAGATCCACTCCACGCTTGGAACCCAATACCATACATCAGATTTTTTTTACAATACTTTGGTATAAAATTCAACACAAGCTTTCTCCATGTCAAAACCTGACAATGGAAGCTGAAGAAAGAAGAGGTTAAAAAATTCAAAGTGGTAGCTTGCAACCTCTAAAAGAAATTAATGATGAAAAATTTCTATTGTGAGTCTTAATTACTTTAAAACTAGTTAAGACACAAGAACAGCTTCTCCCACTGTACAAACTGTATACAACCTTGTTTCAAGTGGTGATCTTGTTAATGTATAATGCCAAACTGACAGGTCAAAGTCCAAAACCACATAAAATCTCAAAAACATTTATGTATTGCCTGTTTTGTCCTAGGAAAGACCAACCAATTGGCTTTCTTAAAACTACTTTTTGAGGTACTGAGTTTGGTTGTCCGCACAAAATTGAAGGACATCATCTCTGGCCAGCTGGCCAGCTTATACCATGTGATAAACAATCACCAAGAGACAATGGATAAGGGTCAAATGTAATCATATTCAATCATTACTAATGTAAAAATTTTGGCAGGGCTGTGACAATATTGGCAGAGATGCTTATCTAGTTCATTCATTGTACCACAGCTTAGCACAGTATCAAAGAATTTTTGACTTCTGTCTCTCTTTATGATCATTTCATCATCTTCTCTTGTGGTTCCCAACACATACAAGAACTTGATGCAAAAAAAAAAAAACACACACACACACACGTCCAAGAACCAGTCATCAACTTCTTCAAACCTTCTGTCCCTGTTAAGCTTGATAGATCTAACCACATTTCATGGAAGGCAACAATATAGACAATCCTTTAAGGCCATGACCTATATGGCGATGCCGATGGTTCCAAAAGTAAATCCACCATAAATGTGGATTCTAACAAAGGAGTCTCACCTCAGCTAAGAACTGGACTAAGCAAGACTAGTTGCTACTATGGTGGTTATTTGCAACCATCTTGCCAACAGTTATACCTTAAGTGGCGAATCAACAATAGTTAGGCAATTTCATAATTAACCTTACAGATACATTTTCCCTACATGACCTAGGCACCACAAATTACATTTTGGGAGTTAAAGTGGCATTCACAAATGCTGAAATCCATATTTCCTAATCCAAATATCTT
The DNA here is from genome assembly GCA_024699675.1 of Amphibolis antarctica. Classification (NCBI taxonomy): domain Eukaryota; kingdom Viridiplantae; phylum Streptophyta; class Magnoliopsida; order Alismatales; family Cymodoceaceae; genus Amphibolis; species Amphibolis antarctica. The sequence goes on from JAMKPZ010002487.1 coordinate 11,351, forward strand.
GTGGGTCGATTATGATGATACTGCTTCAACAATTTGGAACCTTACAATGGTGGTGAATAGATCTATCTTTGGATAGAAGCATCGTATATGCTCTCCAATAATTGACACCAATGTGACTAGATATTGCTTTTGTTGTCAACAAAATTTGCTAATATATGGCAAATCCACACTCCACACAATGGTCAGCAATTAAGCATACCCTACACTTTGCAACATACAATGACACATGGCTTGTTGGTTTGTGGATACTCTTCAACTCATTTACAAGCCTACAGGGATATTTATTGGACTGATGAATGGTGATGCCTCTGATCATCACTCCCAATGCAGCTTGATCATTTTTATGGGTATCAATCCAATATCATGGAACTCCAAAAAGCAAGTCATTGTTGCACAAAACATGACCAAGGTCAAGTACAAAGTGCTTGCATCACCCAACAGAAAACGTTTTTGGACACAAATGTTGCTTATGATATTTTTGGGAAGGTTTAGATTCGTCTCCTCATAGATTTTGATACATGAAATAAATATTTCTATGTTTTGAAAAATAACACCTTTTACTTTAGAATTTATGTTGAATATTGAAATTCCATCTTAAGACCAATTGATAATGAGTAAAAGGGTCCATCATCATAGAAGCCTAGGTTTAATCCTTATTTTAACTAATGTGAGACCATTCTAATACTTCTCATCACTTGTGATTTTATTTATATGCTTACAAGTGTTTATGAACAAATATGTATGAACATACTCTAATATCATATTAAAGTTTCAACTTAAAATTCTTCAAATTCCCACATTAAATTTGTTGGAGCCGACTTTGATGCTTTTCCAAACACATCCTTAGAGAACTGAACAAATGTTGTCCTCTCCATCTACATTATGGTGTTTTATCTTGGGACCAACATGTTTATCTCCAAACCCAGTGTTTCATAACAAGGCAAAGCTCTACTTCCATTTTGTTTAAGAAAGTGTAGCCACACGACAGTTACAAATTTAGTTCATTGCTTCTAGAGACCACCTTGCTGATACATTCACTAAGCCACTAAGCTCTACACGGTTTGCCGTTCTACTTTCCAAGCTAGTTGTCTCTACACCACAGCTACACTTGAAGGGGGATGATAAACTATGACAAAGAGACAATGAATGAGAGTGCCACGTCATCATATTCAATCATTATTGTTGTAACAATACTGGCTGGGCCGTTGGCAGAGATGTCACTGGAATATTCTCCTGTGATGTCTATCCAAGTAATGCACACTAACGGCTACAAAATAGAACGAACAATATCTTCCCCCTTATTTTAATAGTATTTTCCTCTCTGTTACGCATCCTTCTTTCTTACTAGTTCTTCATTCACTGCGCCAGAGCTTAGCACCATGACTGAATCCATCCGAATAACACTGGTATGACCATTTTCAGCACAATTCGAGATGATGAGTTCCACTAAGCATCTTTTTCTCATTACTGACATGAATCAAATGTCATGTCGTGAGACAATTATAGCCGGTCGATCGGTGGACACGATTGATTTGGGTCGCATTCCAATGTTCAGAATCCAATACGAACAGAGAACAAAAAAGTAACTGATTAAAGAAACTGAAGCAAGAGGAACATTTGGATGCTGAATGCATTGCTCGAAATTGGGATGCGGGCGAGCCAGCGATAGGAAGGAATGAGAATGCAGGTACATACCAGGCGGACGGGGGGCATTCCTGAGGGAAAGGAAACCGCAGCAGGCGAGCGAGGCGAACGAGTGGAGATGGGAGTGAGAGGAGGCAACGAGCGGGGCGAATCCGTCCCCGAAGATCACCAGTGCTCGGCTCGGCTTGTCCGCCATCGGCAACGTCGGCGATCACTCTCGCTCGTTTCCTCCACCTTCTCCGGTGGGGTTGTGATTTAGGAAGAGAATTAGAGGAACAGAAATTCAAGCCTTCTGTAGCTTGTTCTCCAGGTGGCGTTGACGCGAAGCAAGGAATCGAATCTGCCGGAGGAGACGCCCCAGCGAGCACAGCGAGGAATGACTAATCCGTTCGGTAATCATTTTCACTGCTGAACTACAACATTCTACTTAAATACCTTTTATATTTTTTACTATATAATTATAATTTTTATTATATCGTAATTTTTTATTTTTTTTTAAATCGTAAAACTCAATCTATATCATAAAAACATCCAAGTAAACGATGTTATCCGTGTCTGAATTTCGAATGAAAAGTTTAAATAAAAAATAAAAAATATGTAGATCTGGATGATAAATAGTTAAGATTTAATTTTAATTAATATATCTTTCACACGGATTTTACATACACTTTACACTTTTTAATTTAATTTGACTGTACTTTGTTAAAAAACTTTTGGGAGGATCTTAGCATTACCAGATACCAACGATTAAAAAAAATAAAAATTATTTTGTAGATCTTTTGCTATAGATATTCATAGCATTTTTTGTTGTTGATATTTAATCTTAATTGTTAGATCATGATTTATGGTTTATACTTACTTTTATAATTCATAACTTTCATTTTTACATGATATTGTAAACGTTGTAAATCAGATAATTCTACCTGTTTTTACCATTTACTTCTTATTTTCAAATACCGTGAACTGCATACTTTAAATCATCGATGTTGAAAATCATAAGATTAATCATTGTTTTAATTCGATCTCTTATGAATTATATAAATAACAAATTAAAATTAATTTTGACATATTATTTTAAACTATTATCGAGGTAAAGAACTTCTCGGTGCCAATATCTACCATATAAATTGATGATGATGTATTCTCGAGATCACGCTCTGTCGGAGATAACGGTAGAAAGGGAAAATGCAACATATTCGAAGGTTTTGTTTGACGAAATTTCGTACATGATATTTTTATTATATATAATTTATGTTTTAATAAATAATATAATAAAAGTAATAATTTTTACCATTAGAAGAAAAAAAAGGAAAATAGTAATTCATCTTAGAAATCATGTTAAATTAAAAAAACATAAATTTTAGACTCACGTAACCTACAGTGGTTGTCAAACAAAGATTTTTAAATTTATAAGTTAGGTGAACTAAGAATTTATGTTTTGTTAAATTATCGCAATTCTTAAAGTAAAAAAAATTATTTATATTTTTTTCTTTAACGGTTATAATAAAAAAATCTACTCTTATTGTATCTTTTATTAAAACATATATTATTCTATATAATAATAAAAATTTGTCCAATTTCAACAATATTTGTCAAAAGAAAAATCACAAAAGATGGGGCAGGTGTTATATGGCACCTCACACCTACCACCACGCCACGCCTGACGTACACGTTGACGTTACAACCGTACAAATCAGAACGTTTCAAAGCCATAATTAATTTTTCGAAAATACAAAAAATATTCTTGATATTATCATTAGGAATATTCTTATGCCCTTTTCTGATAAAAAAAATACATAAATATTTAATAATAAAAAATACTCAACATGGATATTAAAGAAATATATACCTTGCTTTCGGAAGGAGATGAGAAAAACGGGAGGGAGGCTTCCTTTGTTGTTTGCATTTTTATGGATTTAATTTGATCTGTTTTGGTCTACGATATTTGTTAATAAAATTTTAATTTTAATTTTAATTTTCATAACGATAAAAAGTTAAAATTAAGGTAATATTTATTTAAATATTTTTAACTATACACTATAAATTATTATTGTACATCATAATTATGTACAACAACATTTATTAAATACTTTTAATATTCTACAATAATAAATAGCTAGCAACTATTCATTGACCGGCATTTTAATGTTCATATGTTTTTCTTTTTTAGCCGAAAAGAGTAATTACAAAATTGTACGGTGAAAATTTATGTGAGAACGATAATACATAAAAGTTTATATAAAATTAAAGTTAAAATTAAAATTAAATTTCGCTAAATCTTTAGGTAAAAAATTTGATTAATAGGCACGGTTGTTTTTTACAATGTTAGAAATAATTATTAACTTTTTTTAACATAATAATAATTTTTACAATATTACAACATTTTATAAGAAATTATTTTCCTTTTTTACATTACAACAATTCCTACGACATGAGAAAAAGCTCCATGTTTTTTACTCCACGGGCTTTCGGCTAAACCCTAAATCCTCGAGGGAGGTGGAGAAGCAACAGGCAGCGGAGGACTTTTGATTTTCATTTATATTTATAAAATTTATAAAAATTAAATTGATAATATTAAATTTAGTTTATTTACTATTCAGTTCACAAATGAAGTTAGACTTATTGAATATAAATCATCTAAAATTTAATTAATTTAATTTTTAATATAATTATTAATTTTTTTAATTTTATTTAATTCTAAAAAAATACACGTACACCTCTTTTGTATCGGTAGGTGGCGAAGAGTGGTCACCGACGCTTGATCTGACGTCAGGGAGGGGAGATCGACGATGTGATCGTCGGCACACTTTTTTTTTTTTTACAGTGCTGAATGCCGGAGATCGACGACGTCGACGAGATCAGCAGTGGGACTCCAATGAGATCGAGCGGTCGGAGGCATCCTCGTCCTCCTCCTTCGATGTGCATCTAAGGGTGTTAGCGGGGAAGATCGGCGTGGGGAGCGGGAGTCGATGAGGTAGGAAAGGGGGCAAAATGCGTCAGGAAAGAAGGGGTGTTGGGTTTCTGGGTTTTTTCGTTTTTATTTTAAATTGTCCAGATTTATTTTAATATTTAATAAATTATTGTAAAAAAGTCCATGATAGAAACTTCACTCTTTTTTTTGTTAAACAAACTTGAGATCTTTTGTTCACCGGTCTCTCGATTTTTTCTCCGGGTCTGTCGAACTTTAAATTTCACTTAATACATCTTAATTTTCAAAAAAAAGAAGATAAAAACGGGAGGCTCCCAACAAGTACCTTCTGAAAGCTTCTCGGAAAAGGAGGCTTCTCTTCCGCCCTTTCCGTCTCCGATCGTCAGACCAAACCCTGACCTTAACCCCAATGCAGCCCTGATCTCAATCCCTAACACCCTCTCTCTTCTCCAATGGCAGTGGCCGAGAAATGGCTGCTCCCGCTGCTCTCCTTCGCGTTTGTTTCCATCATTCTCGTGCTTTCCGCGATCTCCGGCTTTACCGCCTCCTTCTCTCACCACCGGTCCCCGATATTCCCTCCGCCCGTGCTCCACGGACCTGACCTCCCTCCGACATTCGCCTACTACATTTCCGGCGGAAGGGGAGACCGGGATCGGGTCCTCCGTCTCCTGCGCGCGGTGTACCACCCCAGGAACGTCTACCTGCTGCATTTGTCCAGGGATGCCACGCAGTCGGAGAGAGATGGCCTGGCGAACCTTGCTGATGGGGTGATCCCGGCGGCGAGGGTGTTCGGCAACGTTCATGTGGTTGGAAAGCCTGATCCGAATACGTATCTGGGGTCGAGTGTGCTAGCGGCCACGCTTCGTGCTGCATCGGTGTTGCTTAGGTTGCACGAGGGATGGGACTGGTTTGTCACGCTCAGCGCCAGCGATTATCCGCTTGTTACGCAAGATGGTATGTGACTTTTCTCTGCGATTTAAATTTATCTACTCTCCGTTTTATATTTTACTGTAGTCTGTAGAGGATGCATTTATTGCGTATTCTACAGTACCGGATCCCGTTATATCGTTTGTCACATGTGGTGTGATTGCTTTTACTAGCATGAACTAGTTCAGATTGGATAAATTCTTTCTCGAAGATGATGGTAAAGTAGAAATTGGTTTCGGAGAAGTCTTTGTGCACGAGAAATGAAACGGACGAATCGTTGTTTGATGTCGTAGGATCGATGACTACTTAAGAGGAGGGTGAATTAAGTTGTATAGTTTGTTTAAGAAATTTTGCGAAATTTTAAAAATAAACAAACCAAAGCACAAGAAATTTATAGTGGTTCTCTAACTTAGGTACTTTACTCCTTGAGGCTTACTCAAGAATTCACTAACCTCGAGAGTTTTTGGTTCACTCCCAACTTAGTGTCTAAGTCTTTAATCTTGCAGATTAAATCTATCTAATATAGCTCACTGATAGTTGTACAGATCCCAGTGTACTTTGATTTAACATGCAGCTAAACCTCAATCAATAACTCACTTAATACTGTTGAGTACTCTGAATTTCAATGGACCTTTCGTTGAAATTCCGTTATCTCAATGAACTCTTTGTTGAGAAACCCCTTTCACAATGAACTCTTCGTTGCAAAAGCCCAGGGCAATTTGAAAGACAACGTGCAACTTCTTCCTTGCTTTGTTTACTACGAACAACCATCGTAGTCAGGTTATCAAACTCAAATCAAGCATTGAGAAAAACTTACACGTTTAGAACAACATCAAAGGGAGTTTTTCTCACAAATTGAGAATTACAGAAGATGGAGAAATCACTTCTTCAGATCTTCACACGAACAGAGCTTTCTCCAAGTCTTCAATCTCAAGCAGCCTTCTGTAATTCTGAGCTTGGTGGAACTTTTAGGATCTAGGGTTCAAATTCGATATCCTTGATTACAGGTTTATTTATAGTGCTCAAATGATCTCATCCCTGTAACAATCACAGCACACGATCTGTCCTTGAAGTGGCTGAACGTGGGTTACTGCTTTGAAACTTTCTTCAGTTTGAAATGTTCTTCTTTTAACCTTTAGTTACCCATGTTATCCAATCTTCAATCCATCAAATATAATGACCTGGATTATATACATGAGATCTGCTAATTCATTTTCCAAGTCAGCATTAGATCTTCGTCTTCCTTATCTACAAAAATATATCTCCTAAAACATAGGATCAGTGGTTATTTTATCACAGATAGACACGTGTAATTCACATGGCAAATATATTCGATTAATCAAATCAAAGTTTATAAAGTTAGGTAAATTCAATGAAGTTATGTTTGTGGAATTTCCCTATTGACAACGAGCTATTCGTGTTGAATGCATGAATTCAATGGACTCCTCATTGCAAATACACCTGACTCTTTATTCAGTGACTTATTGACCACGGACTCTTTGTTGTGTTTTCTCAAATTCAACAAGTTACTCGTGTTAAATACATAAAGGCAATGAGCTCTTAGTGGAATTTGGATTTGACAATTTTCTTTCAAACCTGTATTTTCCTGTGTGCACTTAATAACACTTAAACATCAAAATAAGTTTTGTTAAAAATTAGGAACATTAATTCTTTATCAAAACATTGAGGATAATTAATTAAAGATTATTCCTAACAGATGTCATTAACAATCACTGCAGAACCGTATATTCTCTAGAAGCATTGTCCATCATTGATTTGCACTACAAGCAAACGGAACCCAAATTTTTCCAAGCAGGGGAAATATATAGCTTAAAGTTCGAGCGTTTAAATTCTTCGTTCTTGGGAAAAGTTTCAGATGGATGATAGTGCTCTATTGTCCCTTCTATCTCATGTTGGTTTTATAACTTAATTTTCTTGCTTTTGGATGCCTATCTCTTACAGCATTACTCCTCCCACGGTTTGTATGACTGCATCCTCGCAAAATGTTTGTTGTATGTCACTAATGGAAGATGAGGTTGGTTGGTGGGGAGAGTTAAAGTCATCAACAAAGGGATTTCTTAAAATAAATAATGGTCATTGGTAAATTTTCTTTTACTTATGTTGCGCCTGGTACCTTGGAATATAGATATGACGTAATGAAATAATCTTTGGCATGGAATTGAGCCAAAATGTAATGAAATAGTTGTATTTTATTCTTTGGTTTAGAATTTAACTATAAGCAAAATAAGGTGGTGTTGGTGGTCTATGGTGGTTGTTGATGTTGACGATGGTGGGAGTAGTGGTGATGGTGGTTTTGGTAGGATGGTCTACAATATTGGTGTGGTGTATGGTGGTGGTGGTGACTGCTGTTGGCATTGGTGATCAATGATGATAGTGATGATAGTATTGGTTGTAGATGACAGTATTAATGGTGAATGTCAACAGTGGTGTTGATTTGTTGACAATGGATATGGTGGTAATTGGTAGAGGGAGTGGTGGTTTTTGTAATGGTTGATGATGTTAGTGGAGGTGATGGCTAATAGTGGTTGATGATGTTGGTGGTGGAGGATGGTGTTGACGGTGGAGATGATTAACAAAGGCAAAAATGGTTTTGGTTGAAAATGTTAAGAACCAAAAAACTCAAACTCCTTTAAAAACACTAATTTATTTGAAAAGACTAGTGTTTTCTTCCCCAACGTTTTACCAAAAACACAACCACCCAAAAGCTAAGAACCTTAAGTTTTTTTTCTAGTTTTTCTTTTCTCTCCTATTTTGCTCAAATTCAATAACATTATAGTGAACCTACTTAAAGATCCAAGACAAACTAATCGACGTAAAATGCTACTTTAGACTTAAAATGTTAATGCATCCAAAGAAGGTTATGAGTCTCAAAAACACTAGACAAAAAGGCTTCATCCTTTTATTTCATGTTTCAATTACTCTTAGACTGCACGACTGCTGATGGGATTGATGTCATTATTAATTTTAAAGTTGAGTTTTTTCTTTTACTTGATTATGGAAGAAAAATGCTAATTACATTTTTGTCCAAATCTCATTCAATTTTTCATGCAGTTTGTATTGCTGATTCTTAATTTCCTGTTCATATGCTGATTGTAATGACATTTGAGATCTGATTGTGTTGGCATCTCTCATGTTGCAGATTTATTCCATGTGTTTTCTTCAGTCCCTAGGGATCTAAACTTCATTGATCATACCAGTGACCTTGGATGGAAAGAGTGGGAAAATTCTCCTCACTTTTATTTTGCACATGTGCACACACACTTCAGAATCCCTTCCATGCAATATGATTGTGATATCATTTTGCAGGTACCACAGGGTTCAACCTATTGTTGTCGATCCAGCTACCTACTTGGCAAGACGAGCACAGATATTTTATGCCACAGAAAGACGGAGAGCACCTGAATCATTCAAATTTTTTACAGGCATTCTTCCATCTTGCAGTTTGTATTGTATTCCCTGAACTTAAGCGCTTTTGTCCATTATCTAAATTTATTTGTCGTTTTGCTGCATTCAACAGGTTCTCCCTGGGTGATTCTCAGTAAACCTTTCATTGAATTTTGCATTTTGGGTTGGGACAACCTCCCCCGAATACTTCTATTGTATTTCACTAATGCCATGCTTTCCCAGGAAAGCTACTTTCATTCTGTCTTATGCAACTCATTCGAGTTCCAAAACACCACTGTAAACACTGATTTAAGGTACATGGAATGGGACAATCCTCCTCAAATGGAGCCTCATTATCTGAACATGACAGATTATGAAGAGATTGAGATAAGTGGGGCTCCTTTTGCAAGGCAGTTTCATAAGGATGATGCTGTACTGGATGAGATTGACAAGAGGATATTGAAACGAGGGTCTGATGGAGCGGTTCCAGGGGCATGGTGCTCAGGCAAGAGCATTTGGTGGTCTGATCCATGTTCACAGTGGAGGGATGTAAACACCATACACCCTGGTAGCCGAGCTGAGAAATTTAGCATGCTTATGAAAAAAATCCTGGAAGACCGGAAAACACAATCAAATTCATGCAAAAGAAAGACGTGAGAGCTGTGAATCTGAGCTTAAATGGAGATTTGGCAAACATGAGGCTGCCAGCCGATTCAAGAGGGAGTCTTTGTAGCCCTTGGCTTAATCTGGCAACCTTGTTTTTTTCACAAGATTTTTGTGTTTGGGATTCCTCTTGCTGGCTTTATCAAAGATCTCATGGCTTAAGGAATGTTGGATCTTTAAATTTTGGAAATCGGAATTTCCTTGGGAGATTTTGAAGGCAAATTATAGGTATTCTAAAACTATTATTGGGAGGCTCCTGCTCTGCCTGAGAGGCTTTCTAGTCTTCGCTGTACAGAAAACGTAAGCTTCACGGGCATGTGGACAGTTTGGTTAATTCTTTGCCATGAATGACACGGAAAAGAATAGAATATCTTCTTTTGTTACCATGTATTTATCTGCTTGTCGCGAAGTGATATGTATTTGACAATGAGGAACATTTTTGATGCACAATCGTCTTTGTTACAATCCCTAACCAAAATTCAGCAGCGTCAGGTTTGAAAAGCTGGATATTTTAATTGCATGCAAAGCTGGATATTTTAATTGCATCAAAATTGTTACAATCGTCTTTGTCACATTTAAAAAGAATGATTGGCCTGAAAAAAAGTTGCGCAAAATCATTAATCGAACTTTTAATTGCATGCAAAGTTGCTAAAAAGTGGAAATTTTATTATTATTGATTCTCATTTGATGCCTATTATTATTAAATTTGATATTTTGAATTTCATTTTTACCCTTCATGAACCCTGTTCAAGTTACCGTTTAGAAAAGCTAGTATTGTTTTTACAATAAATTTTGATGAATTTGTTTAATTATGAGATAATTCATTTAATTTATCTTTTCGGTAATGGTAGTAGGATTAAAGTATTAGTTGTTGATTATTTGGCAATGTTATGATTTTCCTCTAGATTTAATTTCAAATCTTGTTCCATCAAAAATCAAGATAAAGCAGAATGATTATTCATTTTGTAATATGTGTGATTATATATATATGACCCAAAAGTATTGATGTTTGACGTGAATCTTAATTAGAGACATCTTAAGAAATTTTCAACTAATTTTCTTAAAAGAAATTTCCAACTTTAATTAAAGAGTAACTTTATGGTATCGTTTATTTTTTCTTATTTTTAATTTTTAAAAGTATTTTTATTATATTTTTTAATTTACTTCTTTTATTATTAAAATCACTTTTTAATTTTTTTCTTATCTATGAATCGTTAACTTGAAAATTATTTTTTTCTACTTTTAAAATAAGATTGAATAATCCTTACATTGAATTTGTCACTTATACTGAGAGTTACATGTCACTCAAATACGCTAATTTCAGTGATTTGTAACATGAATTGAAATCGTAAATTATCGAAAAAAAATGGATAAAAAGAAATTTAAGATCAAATTTAAACAAATAATATTACTATAAAAAATTAATTAAATACTATTTTCTTGCCAATTTTTCGACTTTGCTATTTTCCATAAAATGCATGTTTGTACGGAGAAGAACGACCGTTTCTTAGATACCCTTCACGGCTAGACCTAAACCTCCCCTCCGTCAGCGCCGCGGATTCTAGCAGATAAAGAGCCACCTGTGCTTCCCTCGACGCCGCCGCCGCCAGCGGCTGCTTCCAGAAATAATTTTAATCATTCTTCTGATTCGTGTGTGTGCCAATGTGCCGTGGGTTTTCTCCGCCTCATCATCCATGGCCGTGAGGAAAAGGCTGAAGCTTTGTCCCTCATGTCTTAACTTCTGTCATCTGCCAATCGACTGGTACAAAGAGGAGTTCTTTCACCCTTCACTTCCGCTTCAGTTGTGCTTTCCCAAGCTGAGCTCATCGCTGCTTTGCCCGAGTTCGTCTTGAAGATTATTTTGGGTATCCAAAACTTTCGATCTGTGTCTGTTGTTTTTGAATTTCGGGAAATTGTTTAGTGTCCCATAGACTTGTCTCGGGTTTCTTCCCATTGATTCCAAACCTCCTCCTTTCAATTGCATTTCTGTTGCCACGAGATGGGTTTTCTACGATCACTACGTCGAAGACGAGTCGGAGTCAAAGGTGCGATCTTTTCATCTGGTACAGCTACGAACTTCATAGGATACGGTAATCCGTCTATTCCCCACCGTTTCAAATTGCGGTCCTCTTGTACGGCCAATAGTTTTCATACCGCAGTTACAACTGCTGCTTCACTTTCATTCGGAACCAACATCTGTAAATTAAAGTCCTATGACAGTCTATATTCAAATGGAATAGTTCAATCGTGTTTTTATAGATCAATTCGTGTTTTTAGAGGTAGTGAGGATTATGTGGAAGGAGGTCATGGATGCTCTTATTCTGGTGTCAATAAAATTCCCAATGATGCTGAAGGAATTTCTGTGCAGAATGAGTTCTTTGTGGAAGCTGCTGGTGATAATTCTCCAACTTCTGATGCTAGTGATGTATCCAATGACACAGAAAGGATTTGCAAGATTTTGGCAAACAAGCCCAGTGCCAGCATCAGTTACTCTCTTGACCAGTCTGGAGTGAAGGTTTCACCTGTTCTTGTAGTTGAAGTCCTGAAGAAACTTTGCAATGCAGGGATACTTGCGTTATCCTTTTTTCGATGGGCAGAGAAGCATGATGGATTCAAACACACTACAGAATGCTACTACCATTTAATTGAGGCACTTGGAAAGATCAAACAGTTCAAACTGATCTGGAATTTGGTGGAAGTAATGGGGGATCATGGTCTGTTGACGAAAGAGATTTTTGGGCTGATTTCTCGTCGATATGCAAGGGCAAAGATGGTCAGAGAAGCCATTGATACTTTTGAGAAGATGGAAATATATGGTCTTCTGCCAGATCAAACGAATTTTAACCACTTGATTGATACCATTAGCAAATCAAAGAATGTGAAGATGGCCCAGAAGTTCGTCCATGAAATGAAGAAGAAGAGAAAGTTCTACCCTGATCTGAAAAGTTACACGATTCTTATTGAAGGATGGGGTCAGATATTTGATATGGCCGGGCTAGTAGAAGTTTATAAAGAAATGATGAAGGAAGGATTCAGGCCTGACATTGTGACCTATGGAATTCTCATCAATGCCTTTTGCAAGTCAAGGAAGCTTGAGGAAGCAATAGAGATATTTAATGAGATGGAAGCAAGGAACATCAAACCAAGTGCTCACATCTACTGTAATCTGATAAATGGTTTAGGTGCAGACAAGAGACTGAATGATGCCCTTAGATACTTCAAGAAATTTAATGCCAATAAATTTTCTCCTGACTTGCCCACTTATAATGCTATGGTGGGGGCTTACTGTTGGGCACATCAGTTTGATTCTGCATATGAAATGTTAGAAGAGATGAAAAGATCAGGGATAAATCCAAATTGCCGAACATATGATGTTATTCTTCATCATCTCATCAAAGCTAAGAAAACAGAAGAAGCATATCACCTTTTCAGAAGGATGGATTGGGAAGAGGGTTGCAAAGCTGAGCTCAACACATATGACATGATTATGAGAATGTTGTGCAGTGAAGGAAGACTTAATGTGGCACTAGAAGTGTGGAAGCAAATGAATAGGAGGGGAATCCTCCCTTGCCTGCACATGTTCATGGTTTTAATTAATAGCTTGTGTTATAATAATAGATTGGAGGAAGCTTGTGGGTACTTTGAAGAGATGCTAGATCGAGGTATTCGGCCTCCAGGGCAGCTGTATGGTAATCTAATCCAAGCTCTCCAAGATGATGGAAAGAAGGATTGTGTGTTGAAGTTGGGTGTGAAGTTAGATAAATTGCGGAATTCCCCTCTGGTTAATTAGGAGAAAAGGAATCCAACACCAATTGATGAATTGAAATCAAGGATTTGGAAGCCTTTGTCGCCAAGGATTGATATTCACAGGTGTTCCATTAAGATATTATTAATTGATGATGCAATTTCAATTATGGGTTAAGAGGTACGGTTGCAATAGAGCTATTTTCAAAGTTGCAGACAAGATGTGATTAGCGGCATCATGAGGTAAAACCTGCATGTTATTCCGTACAAGACATTATATCTCACATCATCAAGTTATGCATTGTATAGATTGCAGTTTATTTGGAGTGGTTACAACTTACAAGTTTTTGATTTTCTTTTTTCGTAGAGTTATGGAAATAGGCAAATAAAATAAATTTTCCCCAAAGGAGATGATTGAAACTTGATGGCAAAGGACAACGGGTGGTGGAGGACCTGGAGAAGCATCACGGTGACGGAGTGGTGCACGGCACCGACCGAAAACTTGACGTTACTCGACGGAGACAATATCGTGTTCCTCGTCGGAAATCTGCGATTTCTCCGGCGAGTGGAAGATTCTACGCTACGCCGTCACTTTTCTACCCATTTCGACGAATTAGCCATTGTTGCTACCTCAACTGGAGGATCGGGTGATGGCTCTGCAAAAAATTTGCAGTGCGAAGTAAGAACCCACGGGAGATTGAGAAAGAAGTACATAATCCTTTTTAATAAAAATGCAAAAATGCGGCATATAAAACTTTTTATAATTTTTTATTTAAAACTTTTTTCTATTATGTTACTAGTGTTTGATTTTATTTAGGGTGTTGTTCTTTTGAAGTTTTATAAAAAATTCTATTAATATTTGAAAAAGTTTGATTTTGAAAAAAATTTAGATTTTCGTGTATTTATGTATCTCGAAAAATGTGAAATAATTTTAAATTTTTTTTGTCTTTTTTTCTTATTAAGTCAAGAAAATTATCATTTTATCACAACAAAATTAATTTTACAAAAAAAGTATAATATATAAAAATAATTTTAAAATAATTTTTTATTTTTAAAATTTTCATTTCTCGAATTTCTGACCAGAGAAATGGATCCTAAAAGCTGATCGGATCTTGCCTGACCCGATAATTCTTCCGCCAACCGTAGAGGCATACAAGAGAAGAAAGACGGGAGAACAGCAGCAGAAAAGCATCGTGTTCCCTTTTCCATGGTGAAGTTTTCCGTACTAGGGAGGAAAAGGAGGAGGAGATCGAATAGAGCTCTCTCGTTCCGATCATCTTCTGACGAAGACGCCGACGATGACCTGCGCTCGGAAGAAGAGCTGGTGGAGGAAGATGAAAGGGATGAGGAAGGAAGAGCTGTGGCAGTGGGAATTGGAGGGGGAGAATCTTCCTCATCTGGGAAGGAGGGCCGTGGCGATTTAATCACTGTTACGATCGATCCCGATTCTCTGGACTGCCCTATATGCTTCGAGCCGTTGTCGCCACCTGTTTTCCAGGTTAATGATCACTCCCTCGTCCCCTTATTTGGTGGTGGCTGTGGATTGCCTTTTAGAGTTCTCTAAGGTTTGGGTGTCAGATCCATTTGAAATTCGGAATTCGATGAATTTCTATGTTATGATTTGAGATTGTGGGGAAATACCTGCATTTTTCGTGCTGATTGGAATCGCGGACTGGAAAGATTTGGGTTGCGATGAAGATAATTCGATGTGTTTCACATTTGTATCTGTTTGAACGTTGTTTCCATTTTGAGAAAGGAAAAAATTTGTATATAATATCAGGAGATTAGACAGGTAAGACATGCATAGCTGGGGAAAATGATGGGATAAGCACTGCCCATAACTTCATGTATGTCATCTACGTCGGTGTTCAGGATGAATGATAAAGGTTGGGCTTTTAAGCCTTTGAAGTTTGAAATGGTGTCAATTGCGGTAGATTTGGCTTCTCTTGAATCTTTTTATGCAGGATAAGCCCGAACTTCACGGAAGACTTTGTGTGATTAATTAATTATTAGTTGATTAACTGGCATGGTAGACAAGTAAGCACATAATATTCTATCCTGGGATTTCGTAACTGGTCTAAAATGTAGGAGCTTAATAAATATGGTTGTGCTGCTTATGCTTTTAGGAGTAGTAGCTTGCGTCACTTTGATTTTCTTTGGTTGAACTAATGGGCTTATGATGGAAACATGAATTATGGAAAACATGGAAATCATCTGCAATTGTTTCTAATAAATGTAGAAAATGAACTTTATCCTGTTTGCATTGGGAAAATAATTGTAAAATTTGACACGTCAATTTAAATGGTTGGAATGAAGTTATTGTTCTGGGTGTCTTGTTCCTTAGCACATCCTTTTGGTCCTTTCAGCATGTGTTATGTGCTCATATTAGACATCTCTTAATGATATTTTTTATTATTCAGTGCAGTAATGGACACATTGCCTGCTCTTCATGCTTTATCAAGATGAAGAACAAATGCCACTCTTGCTGTTCCTTTCTGGGCCGTAGCCGGTGCTTAGCTCTCGAAAAGGTCCTTGAATCCATCAGAACTACCTGTCCAAATGTTCTTAATGGTTGCCAGGAAACCGTCATTTACGCACAGAGTGCTGCTCACAAAGAAACATGCATTTATTCACCTTGTTCTTGCCCTTTTCCTGATTGCAACTATGAAGGATCTGTGCAGCAGCTATCATTGCACTTCATTGCCAGGCATGGTAACACTGCTATTTCATTTGAATACAACTCTTTATTCGGTACATCCTTGGACAGAAATAAGCCCATTCTGTTTTTCCATGGAGATGATGGTGTACTATACCTTCTTCATAACAACGATTGTGTTTCAATTGGCTGTTTCGTTACATTAACTGCCATAAGGCCCACCATTCAAGAGGGGAATCCATCATACGAGCTAATTGCAAGGAGTGGTGACAGTTACTTGCAGCTAAAAGCTTCCCTTGTGAGCACCAAACGATGGACTGGAGTTTCTCCTTCAAAGGATTTCCTTCTGGTACCTCATGATTTTTTTGAAGGGGAGGGGATGCTTCAATTGGAAGCTTGCATTCACAAAGGACAAACATGATAGTTTCCATAAAGCTGTACCGTTTTACCCAGAATTTGCACTGTATACTACTTGTAAACTCTGTACATGCTAGTGCTAATATCTAACCTTATTACAACATCATTCAGTGTCCCCGTCTCAATGTGTGAGTTCATTCTTCTTTCAAAAGAATGTATAGGTTCATTCTAATGATTAACAAGTCTAACTTTGTAAAATGTATCTGTCCATTGCTCCTTCTAGGCTTACTTTTGAGTGCACTTTTGAGCACTAACAGCCCACTGTAAGATAGGACCGTTAATCACTGAACTTCTCATGACATGCTATTCGATAATCTCACTTTGGTTAATTGAATGATATTTTGAAGAATTAAATTCCTTAAGGTCAAATTTAAACTTTATACTTGTACAAACTCAAATATTATCATCTAATTAATAGATATATAACTTTATAACAGTACATCACATGTATGATTACCATCAACTATGCATAAGGTAAGAATACTGCTATAAACAAGAGAAGTACCATCACCAAATTCTGATAGTTGCTTCCATCTTTGATCATGAAGTATGTTTCTTTATGGCTTTTTTATCACATATCCATCAGCGTGACGTTGAATTAATATTTGGTGGAACCCTAATATCTCTCTATTTTCACACACTGCATTTTCTGAATTCTGAGTGGCTTCCTTGTGTGAGTTGCATGTCTACAAGGCCATCAATACCTATGTTCAGCTTCCAGCTATTTGTTGCCCTACAGCTTGGCAATGGTGGCTTATCACACATTGCAGGTTCTTGAATGAGTGCTGATTGTTGGCAGGCATGGATTGGAACTTGTACACTTGCTATTTTTGCTCCGAAGAGTGGAATACAGGGCAGGCTGTCCTTGAAAACTGTTGTCCTTCGTGAAAAGCATGACCCATAAATTCTGGAATTTACAAAAGGACCTTTATCAAAAATAAATGAGACCAAGAAGTTTATGATCTGGAGTGGATCCTATATGTCATTCAAGAAGGGAATATGTCAAGAGTTGTATTCAAACTCTCCTCCTGAAATTGTTCCATTGCTTGCAGGGAAAGTGATTGGCACACTTGGACTGGATAAGTGGCTCGCGTCAATCATATGGGTGACAACACAGAAAGTTTAGTAGCTTTTAATTGGACTTATTAATGATCATATAATCTTTCTTTTGAAATTGATAAAAAGCCATAGACATGAAGTGTGTGATATTATTTAGTTAACTCAGCTAATTAGAAATGATTATTTTGTCATATGACTCATGCAGCATTTTTATGCCAACTTTATGAATAAATTTTGCATGCCGAATAAACGGAACTGGTATGTATAATTCTGGTTCCAGAACTGTGAATTTGGAACCGTCCATGGCAACTGGCATCCATTTATACAAGTTTTCTAAAAAAAACTGTACAACCACCATACCTAGAGAAGCTGAGGATGAGTTGGTATTCTGTAAATCTTGCCTTTTCCAGCTGAGCTTCATTTTAAGAAAATTCTTCATTCAAATCAATCAACCTCTAAAAATAATCTAAGCAAAATTTGTGGCATAAATTGCTATGACAGAGTAGTTAGAAGATTGATTGAGTCATTAACTAATGCTAACCTTGTATGTATAGGGCTTATATTAAAGAAGATTAACGCATGAAATTCATATGAAACACACAAATAATCTTAACATGACTTAAGATCTGTGCAAGAATACATTTGATCACACACTCCAACAGAGATGAATGAAAAAAATAAAGGAACAGTGATTTTTACTCAAAATCCGATATCAAAATTGTCAAATGCAACCCATGTAATGTTGCTTGGGTAGATGTTGAATCGATTATGTCATGGAAAAAATCAAGAGAAATTTCGGAAGCTGTGGAAAAAATCAATATTTTATTCAAATTTTACTTGGTACTACCAGATCTGCCTAAAACCAAAATGATGCCCATTCAACTATATAGATTACAAGCTTCGTGTAAATAAATGTACCCAAGCTTTTTTCCTTGAAACAGGTAAGGAGACCTGTTGCGTCGTGTCCATTGACATGACAGACAAGAAATGAATAGAAACTTATTCGTATATTTATCTGTAAATTCGTAGATAAACAAATTTTAACTGATTACTGATATATCTGTCATGAGTTGATAAATTGATCTACAAATTACCGGTTAACTTATTTATAGATAAATAGATAATAAAGTAAAAATAACATTATCTATATCACCAATGACAGATAAAAACCTACCTCATTAATAAGCCCATTACATCATCCACTGTTAAAACTTTAATTACAACATCTACCGTTTCAGAAGCTTGAAAAATAACTTCACCCACCTTGCAATCATACTTTGCTGAAAACTAACAAGTATTTGGGGAAGCAAAATGGAAAGATCAGAATGGATGAATGGGATTAAGGAAGCAAATGCATGCCTTGGAGTTCATAAACCCTTCTCCGTCCCGTCGCTTCCTTCAATTCCCGTGTCTCTCTTGCTATAATACATACATGCGTGGCTCAACTTTTCCTCATCCTTCCTCCCATCTCAGTCGAGCCGAAATGGGCATACTTGACCACCTTCCAGACTTGTGCACTGTCACCGGTATGGTGGGCAGGAGCAAGAGAAGAATGCCATTCCAGGTGAAATCGTAGTCCTTCTCTTTTCCTCCATATCTGCTTCGCTCTGTCTGGTAATTTCATATATGTTTTGGCAAGTGGGTTGTTCTTCGATCTGTAGTTCTTCCATTCCCATTCTTTTTCTCGTGGATCATCGATCGATCCGTACATACCTGCCCTTAATTTTATCTGAAAAGGAGAAAAAAAAATGTTTGGACCAGACTGTGGAGGTGAAGGTGAAAATAGACTGCGATGGCTGCGAAAGGAAGATCAGAAGGTCCGTTTGCTCTTTAAAAGGTTCGAGCCAGCTTCACAGACGTCTGTTTCTTCTCTTCATGTTCACGGTCAAGTAGAAGAACCCAAGAGAAGATCGAAGCCATTCAATTCAACATCTTCCCGCATTTATTAGTCTTTTCTCCATCCTTGGTAATGGTAATTTCAGGTGTGACGTCGATGGAGGTGAACAGGAAGTTGAGCAGGGTGACGGTGACCTGCCATGTCGACCGGGACAGGGTGCTGAGCGCGGTGAGGGGCACCGGCAGGAACGCCGACTTCTGGCCTTACGTCCCTCAGGCCTACGACAAGAAGGCACCGCCGGGCTTCGTGCGCAATGTGCCCCGGGCCATGCCCGGCGCCGGCGCCGGCGGCCCGGAGGAGGACTACGCGCCTTCATCTTCAGCGACGACAACCCCAACTCCTGCACCATAACGTGAGCATCGACAGCGATGGCGACACCATGCTCCCAATCCACTTCACGTGTAATATTCTCGTAAATTTACAAAAATAAACCAAAAAAAAAACTTGTTCTATTCTCGTATCATATTACGGCGCCTTTTTCTCTCTCGTCTTTCCATTTTTTACCAGCAATCAAGTCACGTCTTTGATATTTTTGGTTTATTTTTCTTCGGAAAGATTTTTAAATAATAATCTTAATTGATTGAATTACCGGTAACTACGAAAAGTTAAAGTTGTAAGTAATTTTATAAATAATGTTAAAGTTATATAATAAAATATAAAATAAAAATTTATAAATAATAACGTTGATACATAAAAATTTGTAAAAAATTGAAATTTCAGTTTCATACCTTAGTATTGAGTTTAGATGTCTTAAAATTGACCAATAAAATCTTCTAAAATTATAATATATACGGTGGATTATACCATAAATTGACTAATTAGTTTCGATTTTTTTAAAAAAAATAAATTTTTTTAAAAAAAGATAGGTAGCTCCAAGGAAAATGATCCCATACAAAGGCCTTAGTAGCTCCAAGGAAAAAGACTAAATTTTTTTAAATTATACCTTAGTATTTTTTTAAACAAAGGATATAATAAAAATAGAAATTTTTACTATATTTGTTAAAAAGTAAAATATAAAGAAATTTTTTCATCTTAGAAATTATATGTCTGAGAGGGAATTGTTCCAAACTCACATAATATGTAACGTTTGTTAAACAAAACCAATATCACCAAGATCATTCATTCCTTTCAAAAATCGTTGGAAGGAGATCACACAACGAAGAGATATGTTCTTTCAATGGACAATTCAACTACATTCTCAACAAAATAAAAAACCATTACATATTACCATGGAGCTAAATAAGTTCAGTTAGCACTGGCTTTTGTCTATATCAGCCCGGCCTGGCTCGGTTGGAACATGGGCTAAAAGGCCGTCCCAGGCCGCTCCTTACAAGAAAGGCCCATCGTGGCCTGGGCCCGATCACACTACAATTGATTATAGTGGGATTGATGTAATTTTCAATTGCGAACAAATATAATAGTTTAATTGATTATACACAAATACTCATGTTTACGATAACCTGAGAGTAACAATAACTCAAGGATAGTTTAATTGAAAATTCAAACTTTGCCTATGTGAAAATTACAAAAATTACATTTTAATTTCATTTTATTTCCCTTTTTGTACATTTGGATTCAAAAAGATTGACCAATCTTAGAAACAAATATCAACTATAAGAAAAATAATGTGAATAAATAAAGATGCTAAGAATTATTAAAGTGGTAGGAGAGAAGATTATGATTAAGGGAGGGTTTGTGACCCTGGAAATCAGTGAAAAGAAAAATCTGAAAATTTTTTTATTATTGAAATATTAAAAATCTAAAATATTTTTAATTTTTTAAAAATTAAATATAATTTTTTTTATATTTTCATAAAGTATACAAATGATCCCATACAATTTTTTATTTCCAGATTTTTAAAATTTAATAATGAAAAAAGTTTCAAATTTTCTTTTTCATTAATTTTTAGAAAACCCCTTCTAAATGAATGATTAAAACAACACACTATAAGAAAATAGGAAAACAAAAAAACTATCATCTTTTACTCTTAAAAATTCGTCACTTATTATACTGTTACCTAGTAGTATTGGTGATGGATTTCAAAAATTCATCATCTTTTCAATATATAGATAAATTCGTCACTAAAGTTATTAACATCCGTCACCTATTCCCTAACAATAGGTGATCTGAAAAAATGGAAAAAGGTGATGGATGGATTAATTAAGAGAAAGTTTTATCCTTATATATAAAAGTGTTACAAAGAAAGGAGGAGAGAGGTTTTAGTGGTGTCTGTATTTTTGAAATTAACGTGAAATTATGTAAAATGATAGAAAATAATAATTAAAATTTTCATCATGTAATAAAATTTTATCATTTTTTATTATTTCTTATTAATTTCAAAAGTACAAATATTACCTTAACGAAAACACTCTGATCTTCTCTCTTACTATGTTAATTTATATAACAAAAGAAATATTATATCGAGAGATACCTTAAATTTGGTTAATATATAAATTGATTGTCAAAATTATGTCTGTTCATAAAAAAATTCTAATCTCAAAAATAATAAATAGATGTCTAGATAAGATTTCAAGACTAAATAAACCTTTATATATATATATGTATGTACGTATGTATGTATGTCTGGTTAATATAAATAAATGTTTGGTTAATATATGTACATATATATGTTTAAAGTTTTATTTAGCAAAATCTATAATTTAGTTGAGTCAAGAGTTTATGTTTTTTTTAGGTTGAAACAATTCCTGTGAGAAAATTTTTATTTATTTTTTAAGTCGTTGATAGTTACAGTAAAAAGATTTACCCTTATATATTAAAACATATACCCTGTTAGTTGAAAAAATTTCTTTGTTAAAATATATACTTTGTATAATAAATTTTTTGTAAATTTTATTTTTATGAAACCTAAAGTCAATTGTCATACATAATTGTTAATCGTAAATCTTACATGATCAAATTGGTGCGGTATGATATATTAATTTGGTGGTGTTAGCCGTTAGGGGATGCGGTGGGAGGTGGTTAATCATGTGATCTAGGATGGATTGATTATAAATGACCTCGCTTCAAAAATCATTTTGAGATAAATATAACGCAACTTATTTAAAGTTAATCCATGGATCTCAATGATGCGCAACAGAAAGGTTGACGACAGGAAGAAAAGAGCTGGTAGATCTGTCATCAGACATAGGCAGAAAACTACTTGTCTTCATGTGTTTGGTTCTCTCTCTCTCTCTCTCGCTCTCTCTCAATTGGGTAGGAAGAAGACAATGTCTTCACAGCTAAATATGGTCCAATTATACATCCCTCGTGCCAATCATCAACGAAATATGTGGTTTTATAAAGAAGCAGGTATGCATGCATGGGTGGGTAGTGGTGATGGTTATCTGCTGTTGATTTTTTTTTCTTCTAAATTATGAAGAAGGCTACGTTGCAGCTTTAATTGTTTACTGCCTTGCTTTCTTCCCACCCATCCCCATAAATATTGCATTAGGTAAGCGCAGCATCGGCACAAGTCTTCAAACCCGCGTGAATTGTTTGTCTACTCCAGGCAAGAAGCAGGAAAAGTTTGGGACCCTTTTGGACTCCTTGAGCAGACTTATGTGCTTTCTAGTTGATGCTTTGATGTGGCAGGTAGGAACTTCTGGTGGTCAGATATCATAAAGTGGTCTTTTCGCATGTGGCAGAACAGGATCGTCCAACGTCTTCTTTTCATACTTTTTGTGAGGAGACCTTTGCATTCTGACCATTCTGTCACCTTTTCCAGGTCAAGATTCCGCACCTAAATTGCATTAATGTTCTATTTGATAAATTCAATAAGTTAGTTGAGTTTAAAATTTACATTAATTATATTAACATAATTTTTAAAGTAAGATTTTTTTATTTATCTTTATAATAATTTTAATGAAAATTTTTATTCTTATTATATCATTTGTTAAGACATATATTCCTCGTAATAAAAATATCTGAAAATTTCATTATCAAATAAGATGCACTTGGTTATAAAATTGAGCTAACCTGGTTCATATGTTTGATGAATTATATATAGATCTTCAAAACCCACCTTATTTAACTATAACCCTTTTAAAATCCATTTATATCAATCCTAAGATATGATGCCCACGTGTAATTGACATCATCGTCTGGTGCATTGACATATGATTCATGAACCATGAACTGTAGTATTATGTTTTTATTTGCGATTCATCTAATCATCTCATCTCTTGAAGAGTTTAGACATGGCTGTTTGCTCACTTCTCATTTGTCCCCCACTCCACTCTGAACCATTTGTTTTGAGCTCTTTGGAATGAATGACATGCTTTGATTTCTCCCGTCCTTCCATCTTCTCCTCTTGCCGTCTGAGATACCAACACGAACCATACGATGGAGAGGATGAAGATGCAGTGGTTACTTGTGTTGCTGTTTTCCTTCAACCTGATGTTGCCTTTCAGTCTTGCAGGTGCCTCCATGGCTTCTACTCGCCTGCTCCTGCAAGTGAAGTCTGAAATGGTGGACACCACGGGAGTATTTGCAAGAAACTGGTCTTCTGAAAGCAAAGCATGCAGCTGGCATGGAGTTACATGTGAACCAGGGGGAGACACTGTCGTGGGACTAAACCTGTCCAGCTCCGGCTTCTCTGGCTCCATACCTTCGAAACTTGGAGCTCTTCTTTCCCTGCAATCTCTCGATCTGTCCTCCAATTCCTTTTCTGGGTTGATTCCCCCAGAGCTGGGCAATCTCAGGAATCTGAAGGTGCTGCTTCTCTACTCCAATGCCCTCTCCGGCCGCATTCCCCCGGAGCTGGGTCTGTTGAGCAAGCTGAAGGTCCTCCGAATAGGAGACAACATGTTGTCAGGGGAGATTCCGGCGGGCATCGGGAACTTGTCGGAGATGGAGATTATGGCCGTCGCTTACTGCAGACTAGGTGGAACGATTCCAAAGGAGATCGGTGGCTTGAAGCGTCTTCGGATTCTGAACCTGCAGAACAATGTTCTGAGTGGCACAATACCACCGGAGATCGGTGGTTTGGAGGCCCTGCGGATTCTGAACCTTGCCAACAACAGCCTTTCCGGTGACGTCCCCGTAGAACTCGGCGGCCTCTCTGGTCTGGCGTACCTGAACCTGCACGACAACCAACTCCATGGTACCATTCCGCCGGAGCTGAATCAAATGGGCAAGCTTGAAACATTGGACATTTCTAGAAACAACCTGTCCGGAACCGTGGCCGGCCTCTCCACCACCCACCTTAAGAGCCTGAGGTATCTGGTATTGTCTCACAATTCCTTCACCGGCGTCATCCCTCATGATCTCTGCCCGGAACGGTCGAACCTGACGACGTTGTACCTCACCGATAACCGCCTCTCCGGCGACATCCTGTCGAGCCTTCTGAACTGCACCTCCCTTCGGTCGCTGGATCTCTCAAACAACGCCTTCTCGGGAGCGATATCGCCGAGCATCGACGCTCTGTCTGCTCTCCGCGATCTCGTGCTCAACAACAACAGCTTGTCGGGGACGATACCACCGGAGATCGGCAACCTCAGCAAGCTGGAGAGTCTCTTCCTCTTCCACAACAACCTGAGAGGTGCAATTCCGCCTGAAATCGGCAAGCTGAAGAGGCTCAAGGTTATCTATCTGTACGAGAACCAGATGTCCGGGGCGATTCCCGGCGACATCACCAACTGCTCGAGCTTGGAAGAGATGGACTTCTTCGGAAACCACTTCGACGGCCCGATCCCTCGAGGCATAGGAAAGCTCAAGAACCTTGTGCTGCTTCATTTGAGACAGAACGAGCTGTCGGGAACAATTCCCGACGGCTTGGGCCGCTGCGTAAAGCTCCGGGCCTTAGCGTTGGCCGACAACAAACTTTCCGGCGCCATTCCGTCAACTTTTGGGCTTCTCGCCGACTTGTATTTGATCACATTGTACAACAACTCCCTCGAAGGTCCTCTGCCGAACTCCGTGGCCTCGATGAAGAATCTCTCCATCTTGAACGTCTCCCACAACAAGCTCACCGGAAGCGTTGCACCATTAATGGCCGGCTCGACCCGTCTCACCAAGGTGGACTTGACGAACAACAGCTTCTCCGGTGAGATCCCGGCGGCCGTCGCCAACTCGAGGGGTCTGGTTCGTCTCCGCCTGGGTCATAACCTTCTTAGCGGAGAGGTCCCACCTGCGTTGGGCCTGCTTACCGACCTCGTCTTCCTCGATCTATCTTCCAATCGGCTCACCGGTGCCATACCTAACGAGCTGTCGCAGTGCAAGCGTCTGCGTCACGTGCTTCTCGACGGGAACAGGCTGACAGGCACGGTTCCGCCGTGGTTGGGAAGCTTAGAGTCACTTGGCGAGCTGGACTTGTCGTCCAACCTACTCCACGGTGAGGTGCCTCCGGAGCTCGGCAACTGCAAAAGCCTGATCAAGCTCTGTCTCCACGACAACCACCTCTCAGGTACCATCCCACCTCAGCTCGGTCATCTCACGTGCTTAAACGTGCTTAGCCTGGAAAAGAACAACCTGTCTGGGCCCATACCTTCGACCATCCAGCGCTGCAAAAAGCTCTACGAGCTGAGACTCTCCGACAACGTGTTGATCGGCACGGTGCCGTCGGAACTGGGACTACTCACTGATCTTCAGGTGGTGTTGAACCTTAGCAGAAACCAATTGTCTGGTGTCATCCCTTCCACTCTGGGCAACCTCGTCAAGCTGGAAAGGTTGGATCTTTCAGACAACCGCCTCCACGGACGAGTGCCTCCCTCCCTCGCCCAACTGACCAGCCTACTCGTCCTCAACCTGTCCGACAATTTTCTCGGAGGACCGATTCCCCCAGGGCTCTCCGCCTTCCAGACCACCTCCTTCGTGGGTAACGATGAACTCTGCGGCCCGCCGTTGCTTCCATGCGTTGTCGGAGCAAAGGAGACGAAGAAGCGGATATCCGACGCGGCGGCAGCAGGTGTCGTGGTGGTCATCGTCTTCACATCCACCGTGGTGTGCTTGGTCATGCTTTACATCATGCTCAGGATGTGGTGCAAGTGGAGGGAGGTCTCTGTTTCGGATGGTGAGGTGTTTGAGAAGATGAGGGAGGAGGAAGAAGATGGCTGGAAGGATGGAAAGAGTAGGATGGGCGAGTACTGGAAGGATGGAAAGAGTAGGATGGGCGAGTACTGGAAGATGGTCTCCATGAGCGCTGCTTCTGGTTCTCCACACCACAAACCAAGTCCTCCCCCATTGCAGCAAACTGCGACCAACATTTTTCATGGCGAGGATGATGCTGCTGGTAAAGTTATAACCAAGAACCCTACAGTGTAGAAAGCATTTCTCTTGTTACTTTTTTCGTGTTAACGTTCTTATTGCTGGTGGGTGATCGACATACATGTGTTCGTAAGTTGCAGCTCCATTTCATTCACAGTTCTTGGTTTGTGTTTCTTCTCTGAAAGAAGACATTTTCTTGGGGTTGGACGTTTTTACTGTTTCCAGAATGGTGGTGTTATATATATATAACCATATCATTTGATTCTTCCGATTAATGTACATTTTGTCGTCTCTGCGGTCGACGTCAGCGTTTGATCAACTCCGTCCACACAACCTTCGGTTCTTCAACACGCAGGACAGCTACTTTCTTATCTTTACTCGCCATGTAAAATGTTGGTCCATCTTTTCTCTGGATAGTTTGTCGGATAGGATTCTTTCGGAAATTATTTTTTAAATCCTTCCCATGACAACCGAGAAGTATCTCATCTCACGGCGTAACCATTTCACCATATATTCCAACGCGGGATCGGTAAAGCTTCAATTAGGCATGCATAGGTAATCCTGTTGCTGTTCCTGTAATCGTATATTTTTTATTTTATTAAATAATTAATATAATATTAGTATTATATATTTATATAATTATGATAAGTTTAATATGAATCCTTTAATACGAGATTTCAAACAATCAATTTACAACTTTAAAAAAATATATCATTATGTTTATAAAAAAATTACAAATATTATTTTTATACAAAATGTACAAATTTAACTTACAAATAATTTAAAATTTTAAAAAATTACTTTTCATAAATAATAATTAATTAACATAAAATTACATTTACATTATTACAATTTAAGAAAAAAATGAAAATTTATATTTACAAATTAAAATTATTAAAAAATTATTTTATCAAAGTATTTATTAACTTTTTTTATGAAATCAAGCAAATTTCTCAATCTTTAATATACATCAAAAATTTTAATATATCCTTATTTAAGCTTAATTTTCTATCATTAAACATACTCCAATACTGAAATATAAAATTAAAAAAATTAAAATTTATTTTTTCTATCAATCTATTAATTCATATTTAGATATTCATTATATAAATATTAAGGTCTTACCGATGTCTATTTGTGACAAATACGGAGATATCCACCGACCCGGATCCGTCTTACCGTTTACTGCGGTTAGAGAAACTGAGGTCTGTTTGGTCCTGCGGAGTTGGGATCGATTTTTTGGTTAATAATATTTTGCATGAGTTTCGATGAATTTTTTTGTTTAAAAACGACAAAAGCTAAGAATTGAACAAATACAACAGAAGTTCCGATTTAATGGGTTTTCCGTATACAACGGAAGTTCCAGTTAAAACGTAAAAACGTATTCATCGTTTAATATTTGACGGGTTTTGTTCCGATTTTTATGTATTCAACAGGTCTCTCGTAAAATATGATTATTTAAAATATTATTATATCAATTTTTTAATATAATAATATTTTTACAATAAAAATATTTTTTATAATATTATAATAACTTTTACAGTATTACAATGATTTTTTTTTTCTTCTCCTTTTATCCTTGATGTTAATTTCTTTTTCAACGTATCAACAAATTATACACTTTTTATTATAATAAGAATATTTTTTATAATATTATAACAAATCTTATAATGTTACAGAAAATATAAATTTTTTTTCGTTTTCAGATGTCAATTATACACTTTTTTTTATAATATTATAAAAAATTAAACACTTCTTTATTACAATTAAAATAACATTTTTTTATAATGTTACAATATTTTTTAAAAACGTTCTATCATTCTTTACGGTATTACAATAATTCTTACACCATTACAAAAGTGTCAAATTTATTATCAACATTAACAATTTTTTTATAGTATTTTAATAACGTTTTTTTCTTTTTTTACAATAAAATAATTACAATGTTATAAAAAATTATATATACAGTGTCAACATTTTTTTACAATATTATAAAAAATCACATAATTTTTTATTACAATGAAAATAATATTTTTAATAATATTATAATATTTTTGCGTTTTACTTTTTTAAAAAAAAAAAAATTTTGCCGTAAAAAAATTTATATTCGATAAATTATCGTAAAAAGTTAAAATTAAAGTTCAAGGTTACCAACGGGAACTGAAATAACCGTCCCGTGACCCGTCTATCCGCCATGGTAATTCGTCTTACCCCCCAACAAAAAGAAAGAAACCGAAACATACGGCCCATACGGGATTCCACCGCCCACTGTTCTTCGCGAAACAGATCTGCAGTCCAATTGTTCAGGTTCGTCTTCTTCCTTCCGGGAGTTCCTCTTCCAAACCCTAATGTTATGGGAAACGCATCATTTTGCTTCCCTCCGTCACTTTTTTCAGTCCTAATTTCTCACAACAATCGTATGTTCAATTTCGTTCATGTTTGTCGGCGCCAGCCGTCCTCGCGTGGTGCCCGCCGTCTGCGTCGCATCCCTATCCTCCGTCCCTGACCGCCGTTTGCGTAGTAGTAGCGTCTTCCGCCCGTGCCCGCAGTTCGCGTAGCAGACGCCCGTCTTTCGCCATTTGCGCCCCTCCGTTCGCCCGTTCCGGCCGTGCCCGTTCGGATAGGCTGATATCATGAGGAAGTTGAAATTTCATGAGAAGAAGCTCTTGAAAAAGGTGAACTTCCTTGAATGGAAAAGAGAATACAGTCACCGGGAGGCCCTTGTTATGCGTCGTTATCTTCTTATTGAGAGGGATGACTACAAGAAGTATTCTGTAATATGTAGGATGGTGCAGAAGCTTGTTCACATTTTGAAACAAATGGACCCTAAAGAACCATTTCGAAAGGAGATGACAGATGCACTTCTGGAGAAGTTGTACACCATGGGTGTGATTCCCACAAGGAAAAGCCTGGCCTTGTGTGACAAGCTGTCAGTGTCTTCCTTCTGTAGGCGTAGATTGTCTTCCATACTTGTGAAACAAAATTTTTCCGAGCACCTGAAAGAAGCAGTCACGTACATACAGCAAGGACACATTCGAGTTGGGCCAGAGACGGTAACCGACCCGGCTTTCCTTGTTACTAGAAACTTGGAAGACTTTGTTACATGGGTGGACTCCTCAAAGATCAAGAGGAATATTATGAAGTATAATGAGAAGCTAGATGACTATGATCTGATGAATTAGGATTGCTAGTAACTGGTGCCCCCAGGTTTCTCATTGCACCTTTATTTAGACTCTGTATTTGCTTCGACTCTACTTGCAGCTCGTTGATGATATTCAATTGGACCTCTCTTTTTTTTAAAAAAAAAAAAATTCGTTCATGTTTATCGTGGTGGCTCTTCCTTTGCACTGCATGTTTTTTTCTTCTGTAACACATAATGCATACTGCTTTGTGAGGTGGAAGCCTTGGTCATGGTGAAGGTGACTGGACGCTTGGACGTCTTGGGTGTGGGCTGTGATGCATCTCCTGCCGAGAAGGTTGGAGCTGCTCTGTCTTCAAGGTGCATATGTATTTATTTTTCAATCAAACTCTTCATTATGCCACAAAAACAAAGTTAACTACCGAAATTAAGCTTAGGCTTATGGTGTTTTCTGTTTGCACAACAATCTGTTAATATCACCACCGCAATTAAGTCTGTTACAGCTAAGATCAGATTCCATCGTCTGTTTGGTTGTCTCAAATCTATTACTAATCAGGAATTCTCAATTGTATAGTTTTGGAAAATGGTAAATAGATCCTAAAATTGTCTTCAACAAAAATGGCACTTGAATGACATTGCAAGGGCACGTGAAAATTGACTTGTGGTTCAAGTGTCATTTTCATGTAATTTCTGTCAATATTAATTTTTGGGTGTGTATTTTAGGGTCCTATATTTTTTATAGTCTTAGGCTATACTCAGAAGCTTAAAATATTTTATTCTCGTTCTTTATTGCGTTTCACCAGTAATGTCTTGGATTTATGACGTGAAGTGCTAAAATAGGGACAATATTTCAGGTAATGATTGTTAAATTTGATGCAATGTTCTATACTTCACAAAAGCCCTGCAACATCATGTTTAATTTTCCAAAAAGGTTGCTTGATGCTTGCTGGTGCAACTTTGAGGAAATATCCTAATCATATTTACAGAAAATGGTTTCTTGATCTAGCAAGATCATTAAAAATACTGCTTGGAATGGTTCAATAAATCATTTTCAAGAGGCTAATTTCAACTTCTTAAAAGTTGGCACAACCAAGTTACAGAAGATTGAAAACTAGTACGACATTATGAAGTAGTTAACTTGCAACCTGATCGTGATTGGGGAATAATACTTAACCATTACTTATCCCTAGAAATTAATGCTATCATAAACAGTCCTAATGTGCACGGACTGGGGAAATAGAACAAATATCGAAAGAAAAATACAAGAGGTACCTCACATGTACTTATCCCTTAGATCCTTGATTTTCAATACATCTTCTTATTATTTTGCCTTTTGTCATGTGCTCCCCATATGCAGATTAACTGTCTAAACTCTTTGTCAATCATCAGGGTACCAAAGCTAAATTTAGGGGGGCACAAAGCCTACAAGTTGAATCTAGTCAGAACAAAGATACCAAATCATCACCCTGGCCATCAAGTGCTATCAAGAGTAAACAAGTGAATAGCACAGAAAGCTTGTCATGCACTGTTAGTGCTGATCAAGATAACCCTCCATCTTCTAGTGTAAAACCTTTCTAATATTTTAGGAATTTAGTAAGTCAGAATATACCTCTGGTTTTTGTTTCAGATTTCTCTTGTTTTCATGTATGAGTCATTATCTCACTTATAAATCAAAATTTATGATCATGCTACTACAATTAAACCTGAATAAGTATACTAGTTAATACAAGTCTGCTGCTTGTGACAGCAACAGGACACCTGAAGTTAGCAATTATGTTTTTGGTAATGTTTTTGAATTTTAGCTTAAGATTTTTTCTTTTATATTGGAGTAAAATGTTAATTATTTTATTATTGATCGATGAAAATTATTCTTACTTTTTGTTGTAGGATTTTTTTTGTTGTAGGATTTTTTTGATATGTTCTCTACTTGAAACCTTTTACGACTAGGATTTTTCAGATTGAATCAATGCATGGAGTATTATAATATATGAATAGTTTGCACTAGAGTATTATAATACATCATTGGTTAATGCTCTGTTTAGAGTATAACTTCAAGCTTTTGGTATGGAGTTTGAAAATAATATTTTTACCTAGATGACTAGTGTTACAATAAGGTCATGAAATATTTTGAAACATGTGTTTTATATCATGTTTAGAGTGACATTCTTTCAATTAATTTTATGTGGTTGAATTTGTATAATGTGAGAATATGGACTTCCCTTTTCAACCCAACTCATCTCTATTCTTATACTGATCAACTCACATTTTTAAAAGAAAACTCTCTTCTTTCTCAATTTTCAATTTAGCATTTGTAAGAGTCCATCGTTACCTTTGTTTATACTTCAAAGTACACCCACATAGATGCATTGTTAGCCACCACGTCTTTTTTTTTTACCTGAATCATTGTCAAGCATCATATATACGACATTTCATTACTTTGTTTATACTTCAGTTTTTTTTTTGTTTTTTTCTTTTGTAATAGAGGTTGTGTGACTTAAAAAGGAGTCACATCTTCTGGATTTTCCTCCAAAGGTGACTGGGTAATTTATTGTTTGAATGGTTGATTTTAAAATCAAGAGTGAGTAATGCTTGTATGAGTATATCTTGGAACCCTTTTTTGGGTCAACGGTTGCTTTGAGAAGAATGGGAATCCCCTTATTCTCTTCCACAAGTGATCAACGTTCGATCACGTTTGGTCTTTCCTTTTGTATCCTTGATAATTGTTTATGTTCTTTTTTTACCAAGTTACATGGATGATTTACATGCATATTTCAGATAATAATTTTTTTATTTCTAAAATCAGCATTTGTTTGGACAATTTTTTTATCAGCATATACTAAACATCTTTGATATTCAGATGACCAACCAAAAAACATCATGATGATTTGATGATAATAATTTTTTTTGGGTTTAGAGAATCTGAAAGGAAGAATAATCAATAACATTGTTATTAATTTGATACAAATAATTTAATAATATTTTTGAAAAGAAGAATCTAATGTATATTAGGTATAGAGATTTCCAGGTGTGCGAATGAAGAATATATCCCCATTTTAGAAGGATGCTGAGTTGCAGAGCATCTTCGATCATGTTTAAGTTTGAGATGGGTAGTATATTGCCTAAAGAAGTTTAGTCCCTTGTGAAGGGTATTGTTTTATTGGCTGCTTGGAAGTATAAGAGTGGTAAGAGGAATTTAAGGGATGTGCGGTCCTTCCAGCAACTTTTCCAAAGCAATGTGGTCTTTCCATTCTTGGGATCATATCAACAGATACAATTCACCAAATGAAAAGGTTTCTAGATGTATTGTTTAGAATGTGACATATATCTAGCAGATCCAATTTTGATTTATCATTATCTGTTTAAACATTCCAAACATGTTTAGCCTTCAAGGCTAATTCAAAACACGATAGGTTAATAATGCAAGGATCACCACCTTACTTTTTACCCTGACAACACTAAAATTGTCAGTCGTATCGTGTCGACACGGTCCACACTACCAATGGGCCAGTCTAGTTACGGCTCGTGGCACGAAAAAATACTATTTGTGTCTGTCAATGACATAATTTTGATCGACACGATTTTTAAATTAATTTATTATTTAATTAACAAATTATAACATTCTTCCAGGGACTCAGCGCTACGACCCAACAGTTGGCCCAATTACTCAACGACCAACCCAATGACCCAGCGGCCCGTCTCCCCCGTCGGTCGCATGACCTGTGCCCCCTTCCTACGCACACGACCATTCATTCCGCTGACTACACAACCCGACTGTCAGCCCAATCACCTGGCGATCCGGCCACACGACCCGTTCACTCCCCTCCTGCGCATGCGATCGTTCACCTCGTTGGCCTCACGATCCGACTGTCGGCCCAGTGGCCCGTCCCCCCCGCCGGCCACACAACCCGTTCACCTCCCTCCCATGCACATGACCGTTCACCCTACCAGCCGCACGACCCGGCAATCTGTCCACCCCCCCCCTTTGCCTGCCACACGACCCAACGGTCCTTCCCCCCGCCAGCCACACGACTCGTTCACCTCCCTCCTGCACATGCGACCATTCAACCGCCAGTCGCACGACCCGGCTGTCGACCAAATGACCCGATGGCCTGTCCCCCCACCGGCCACACGACCCGTTCACCCCCTCGCGCTTACGCGACCGTTCACCCCACTGGTCGCACGACCCACCAACCGATCCCCCCACCCCTCCTGCGACCCAACAATCGATCCCCCCACCCCTCCCATGACCCGACTGCCAGTCCAAAAGACACTCTTAGTCATAGTCTTGTGTTGGGCCGAGCCATGCCTATTTCGTACTAGAATTCGTACCGTACCGACACGACACGAACGACCTAGGGGTCCAGCCCAAGTATGACATGGTCAAACTATGTTGGGTCATGCCAACATGGCCCATTAACATCTCTAGACAACACATCTACCAGTTTTATCAGGTGGATTTTACATCCAAGGGAATGTTCAGATCCCCTAAGGAAAATTTAAGGTAGAAAAGTTGTATATTAGTGTTGCAATGAAAACGGAATTTGGAAGAGGAGGTGGCCTTTCCAATCTTAACATGTTTTTGTGATCTTATCATGCCCAATCCTTACTT
The DNA here is from genome assembly GCA_024699675.1 of Amphibolis antarctica. NCBI lineage: Eukaryota > Viridiplantae > Streptophyta > Magnoliopsida > Alismatales > Cymodoceaceae > Amphibolis > Amphibolis antarctica. The sequence goes on from JAMKPZ010002487.1 coordinate 45,643, forward strand.
ATATTTATAGTCTTTCTGGGACTAAGGGGAAAACCTTTATAAGATATGGGAAGGGTAACATTCTTACACCCCAAGATGATGTTGGGTTTCATTGTAGCTTCCTTTGGGAGTTTGATTTCACTTAAGGAAGTTTTTTGAAAATTAAATTTCAGCCCTAAGACTGCCTAAAAGCAACAAAGAAGTTTCTTAAAGTTGATGATGCATTCCTGCTTTGGTTGTGTATAAAGATTAGTGTCTCAGAGACTTAAATTAGGGCAGAGAAAGAAGGTTGGTGTGCCTACTATTTGATGTTGGAGAAATCATGTTAGATATAACATATTATTACTTCATTTTGTTGGAGACAGAATGATCCAAAAATGGTGTGTAATTTTACAAAGCATCTGATGGCAGGATTGCCAAATCAACAGTTGACTTTCCCT